>JBCAUG010011124.1:0-66763 GCA_038406175.1 Haplosyllis leylae
CTTACATTGTAAAGCCTTTGTCAGAAATTAGTGATATCTCCGTTTTAGTCCGAAATTTTTGCTGTTCCTTCAGGGTGCATCACTTGCAAGTCTGAGACTTTCAAGATCCTCATGTTTTCATGCTTCAATGATTCAAAGCTAAAAAAAATAATCGGTGCTTCGACTAGAATGTTAAAGCTATATCATGTTAGAAGTTCAGTGAAGGACCACTGGCACCACGTTAATAAATGGGACAAAAACTCACAGATATTTTTGTTGTTTATTAAAACGAATAAATACCGAAAAAAAACTTTTGGAACGTAATAAACATTTGTCCTTCGAAATAATTAAAATGTAGTTGTGGTAATATGTACAATTACGAAGGTGGACTACACAGTTAACAAAAGGAACAAGTTCAACATCCTTTGCCGTATTTTCCAATTTAACATACCAAATTGACTTTCAAACTACTTTCAATCAAATAATCGGTCAGCGCATTGCATAGATTACATGAATTGCAAATTACATTTTTATATATCTAGAAAAGTTTAGCTGGGAAAATTATAAAGATCAGACTCACTATCTTCAGCGGAAGTTTTAATTTAAACTCAGTCCAGAGTTAAGTTGCCTTTTGATGTCGTGACGGGATGATATTTGTGAGGTAGTTTTGCCTTTGGTTTCTTTTTGAACCGAACTGAAACCTAATCCGTTTCAAAATATCCGCTTAAAATTGCATTTCCTAAAATGTTATTCATTTCAAAAAGTAATTCTTGATTGTTTAAACAAATTTAATGATTATGAAAAAAGTCACGCACTTACACAGTCATTTTTCTCGCATTGATTCTTTTCCACTGAGAGGACTTGTGTTAATTGATGACGAGCAAGATGGTTTTACAGAGTCCATTGATGAAGTCGCTAACGCCAATGGATTTACTGCCAGTGATTTCGCGCTGTCTTTCGTCGCAGCTGAAACGTTGTCGGTCAGTAAAGGCGCAGATTGCAAGTTCGTTCTTTGTGAAATCTGGGGAAAGCTCTCTGGTCTTCTCCCTCTATTTCTGACCGGACCGGCTGAGCGACCTCGGCCCGCCGAACAAGCTCCTCTTTTTCCGGTTGTACCTCCAGCTGCAGCCGATGTTCCTTTGCAGCCTGCACGATGCCGACCTCTCCCTCTCACTGGTGGTGAGCAGTCGTCTATCAGACGTATCTCGGCTCCGGTGGACTTTAAAATGCTCGTAAGGGCTGATATATAGTGAATTGCCAAGCGTAAAGTTGCAATTTTTGAAAGTCGCTGATGCTCACTCAAATTTGATTTCGGCACAACTTTGCGAAGTTCGTCAAATGCGTCGTTCAGCATGTGCATTCGCGTGCGCTCTCTTTCAGTTGCTCCGTCTCGGTTTGGTGACATTTTTTCTTCTCCCGTCGGAATCCCTGGCCTTCCCCTCATCATGTAGCCCCTGACGCCTCTGCTGCTCAGTGCCCTCCCTTGCAGCTCCTGCATTGGGATTCTCTGGTATTGGTAGAAGCACGGTGCCATCGGAAATCTTGGACGGTCTCCATTCATCAAGGCATTACCATTTCTAACCAGATGGTGTGCCAGTGGATGATAACCTCTGACACTAGAATCATTCAAATGCATCATGTGTGGTCTCAAAGGTTCCATCTGAACATTGTAACCGGTGCTTGAGGACTCTGGAAACCTAGAACATACTGTTTCCAGATTTGAATCTGGAACAATCACGTTTGAAGAAGGGGCATCTGGTGTTATGGGTGACATATTTGGTGTCACCATATTGCAATTTTCTCTTGGATTCTGGTCTCCTTCCTGCTTAACAGGCATTGCTGCTGCGTCCGTCTGGGAACTAAGGGAACTACCGCTGAAGTACGAGGTATACGTCGATTGCTCTTGGTAATGAGAAATGCCTGCCTCAGAGATCCAGTATTTTGATTCCGCTTGATTGAAACTAGAATCGGTTATCATGAAATTATTCCAGTTGTTTGAATTCAGTGAAAAATGTTGATTTGTACATTGCTCCTGTATTTGAGGTTGCAAATCTCTGTAGTTGGCCGAAGGATCACCGTTTGCACTGTTGCTAATGACAACATATGAACCGTTGTTCTTTTCTGGTGAATTGAATTCAATCGCTTGACCGTTTTGTTGATTACAAGTCACTTCTTGTACAACTCCAGATTCATCACAGCCATTCACCACTGAGTATCTGCTGAGTGTGGGACTGAAACTGTTGTTTCTAACTTCAAATTCCTGGGTGTTCGTAGTATGTTGTGTTTCCATGTCCAGACTGCTTTGTGCCACCAGGCTGGTGCCGTCCATATCTTACCGGAGATAGGCAAGGAGGTAAGACGAGACACAAGCTGGGCCTTCTGCCTTTCCTTTCTGCAGCACCCCTGGTATACTGCAGCCGCAACAAAGCGACTATAGGATATTCGAACTCGCGAAAGAAGTTTTTGGAAAATACCAAAGCTTAAAACGCAAGAAATTCTTTCTCCAGAAGCGCAAAAGTCACGTAAATAAAGCAATTACTCTCTTGATGAAATGTCAAATTTTACTAGTATCTCCAGAGTATTTTTGTTTTGCCTTTCAGGCGATTGATAAACTGCCTAGAAATTGCAAATATAAGTCGAAATATTCCGCCGCAAGTTAGGTGGGGTGCAAAGAAAACACATGTCAAGTCTAGTTATCACATTCCGTTTTTGTTTGTTTGTCTGTTCAGGCGCAACTGAGTACTGCTAGATTATGACAATAAAAATAAAAGAAATATTGCCGATTGAAATGTCAAACGTAGTCCTCAATATTAACACAAATAAGATTTTAGATAGAGAGCTCGAAAATAAAGTTACTGAAATGTTTGCAGTGGCTCTTCTGGAATAGAAAACTAAACTGCGGCAAATTCCGAGAAGTTTTGCTTTGTGTATTGAAAGTTGTATTAGCACTTATTGACCACTTAATAGTTTGTACCCCCTGTAAGTATCTGAAAGAGAGGAAAGTTCATGGGATCTTAGGGGAACAAACGCAGAAAAGTTTGTGGCAAAATATCGTCTCACATTTTCTTCAAACTTGTGTTTCTTTCTTAATTTTTTTTTCTCAAAATATAAAACTATTTATTCCAAATATTTTGCTTTTCTTCTCTTCATTGCAATCATCCTGGATAACCGAAAAAAACTATTTATTTTTTACTTCATTTTTATTTACCTTGCTTAGAACAAAATACGGAACGAATGTTAAAAAGTTTCAAGACTGTATTTTATTGCGCTTTTAAAAACATTTTTGAGTACTTCTTCAATTTTTGAAAATTCCACCGTCCCCTGTAGATCAAGAACATTTCAAAATAAAGGTACAGTTTCGGGCACATTGCGTAGTCAAAAGGGCTGAAAGCAATTGGCCGCGGGGTGTCTGCGCTCGCTTCTCGGGGTGTTAAGTGTGCCTGGGGCCTTGATGTGATACGGACTGATTTGGTTCTTTCAAGCGGACTGTAACTAGTCAGATAACATCCAGATAACAAGAAGTTCCGTGAAATCTAGCATTCCTAGAAGTGGTCTTCTTGTCTGTGCGAGTTGTGTACTTTTCTTCAATTTCTGCGAGTGTTGAGTTACCTTGCAAAGTAAGGAGAATCTAAACTATGATCTGAGCGCTCTAATCTAATTTTCGATAAATAGAGGCGTGTTGCTACTTTCACATTTTCTTTGTACCTTCATAGAAGTGGTTTTATTTTTCAACTCGCCAATAAAGCTTTATTTGTATTTCTAAGCTTTCAAATTACACATGTTCTCGTCTAAATGTTCCAAATTATTTTAGGCCATTACTTTCCTGACGCAAAAAGCTCGGCATTAAGGTCCCACCTCCTGGAAAATGTATTCGTTTTCGTTTCTTTTAAATGTTTTCGAATAAGAATGACATTACCCAAATAGATTTCTATCAATCTCTAATAATGTCAAGTCAAAGTAATACGTTGAGAGATTTTTGTCTAATTTGGTGAATGAGCTAGAAAAAAATTAGTGGTTAGCAGAACCGGGTTCAGTATTTCTTGCAGAAGGGGTTGCTCTGCAGGTACTCCTCGGTCATTTTGTTAACATTTTCTGAAAAAAAATCCATAAAATTAAAGAAAACTTGGTCTACGCCCCCCCCCTGGATGTGCCACTGAACAATGAGACGAAAGATGCTTTGAGTTTGAATTACTTTCGCAAAAAAAAATTCACTTGATTACGCAAGATTAGAGTTTGCCTGTTTTCTGAACAGGTTGAAACTTGGTCTCAGATAGTGGAAGATCCGGGCTTCTCCAGGGGAGGGATGGTTACCAGATATTTATTAAAGTTTCAGAAAAACTCTGAAATTTGGTCCACAAGGGGACGCCCATCCTAAATCCGCCTACACGGATCTCATTGACTAAACAGAATTGTGTCATTTCCTTGTTTCGGTGCGTGTTTGGGAATGTTAACATTTGACTTCATGTTTCTTTATTGGTTTCGTAGTCTCGAGTTGAGCGGCGCAAGTATTAAGAATTATCGTAGAATATTTGTCAAACGTCATCTATGCTCACGAGTACCACAATCGCTTAAAATTCCGTCACGTCAATTAATAAACAACACGTAAAAAAGTATGTTTGGTATATAATGGCATTCAATAAGCTTTAATGCAACATCAGAGAAATTGTCACATCATCTTAATAAAACAATCATCATCCATAGAAAGCTGTCACATCAATAGTACTCCGTCCCATCCATTATTATCATTATTACATTAAACAATGCAAATACAGTATAATGGTAAATTAGTGACTATTTCAGAGGGAGTAAGCTTATTCATCGGAGCAGGCAGTTATTCGCACCTGTCCCTCTGATCCAGCCATTAATTAACAATGTGTAAAGTCCAATATTCTGTTGGGTAAGTAGTTAACACATAAAGGCTCCGAATGAGTTCTTATCATATTTACGTTTTTATACAATATTCATTTAAACTACGGCTTTGAGGTGTGACTTAACCCTCCTTACGAATCAAAAAAATAATAGCACAAAATGACAAGCAATTAAAACATTAGACTATTACAAATATATCATTAATCTAAGTTTGTATTGTTTTGTACATCTAAGGATAATTGCTACTTGTCTCCGATTACACACACAAATTCTTTGTACATTTAAAGTGCACCTATACCCAAAGTGACATGCAACACGGTACACGTTCGAGATTCACTTTTGTCAATGACTGTGTACGTGCAGTCTGTTTAAAACAATTGTACAGACAACAGTGTAGGTTCTGGAAAGTGGACACTATGGAAAAAGAAATATCACTACCTTCAACAGTTAATTGTTGTATGAAAGTAATAATATACTGCAATATAATATGATGTGTGGCCAGGAAACTTTCATCATTTGTCCGCCCGCCTTTCTCCTTTATCATTCCTCAGTCCAGCCAACAGTAGTGTAAATTTTCCATGAAGTTTATGCTGAACTGATGGACTGCACACATTTTAAATGTTGGTTGAAAAGTGCATACTAGAATTATAATTTGAAAGTAATACTGTGCACTTAAATTCGGTATGTTAATTATAATTCTAATACATGTTATATATTATTGAATTAATTGTTTAGTAGGATGAAGTAGCATACAATTTTATATGCACTACGAACTGAAATGTGCCATGTTGTTTCAAAGAGCCAATGTCAACGGTGCAACAAGTTTGTGAAATTTTACGATAATTATCATTTTGTCACTCTTGGTTTCTTATTTAGTCAATTGTAACAGCAGAATCATTCCACATATAGACAGACAACTGTGTTACGTAGATTTTGCTTTGCGTCCAACTGAACACATCTTTTCCGGAACATTCTAATATCTAGAATTATCAAATTCAGGAAGTTCGGTCACAAATCATGTAGAACATCATCAGAACATGGTAAAACGTCAAGTCCAGTTACATAACGCACTTTTCAAGCAGAAACGTTACTGATTGTTTTTTAACCTAGCGCTTTCACATTTAACATCAATCTACGTCGAATAGCAAGTTTCTCACACGAGTGATGAGGGTCGGTGAAAAGCAATAATCAGTGACAAAATCGTGATTTCAGTCGCACAAAGAAGTTCCAGTTTTGAGAATCTTTCCCTAAAACATCCAAAGATCTAAGGAAGCACTTTTTATCATACATCTTTTGAATTATGCTCAGTATACTTACAGCAATGTTATTAATGTGATTGAAGCAAAAAATTCTCTTATTAAGAATTATATTACATCGAAAATGCAGTTTTATACTAGATATACTTGTAATACTGAGCTAAATGCATGAAACCATCTACAACTTGGATTGGGACACAACGCTTCTTCTATGTATTCTCAAGTATTAAAATGCAAAAACCTGTACAAATGGGCCAATATACAAAGAGAAATGATTAAAATAAATGGGCTTTGCACACTCACAATTAACAAGTAACAAACTCAAAAACTGTAATAAGTAGTAAGTAATTCTTGTAATTTATGGAGAATTAATCTGGAAAAAAAATGGCTACATTAGTAAAAGCTTCCAGAAATTTGGATTTTGATAGGGAAAGATGCGATCTGGCTTGCACAAGTTTGATAGCCGCTATATGTTTATCATGAATGTCTACATCATAGCTCCGGAAAGTCCATCCATTTTTTACAATCCCAAATGGCATCTGCAGTTTTTGACATATATTTTTATACATTGGTCAAAGTTTTGTGACTAGCAATAACTGTATGCTCTACCCTACAACTATTAGCCCCATCTACTTATATTCTTTCCAAAGCCTCTACCCGACAAATAGCAGTTTTCATGCAAAGTACAGATTGCCATTTGGAATGTAATTTTCTTCAAAGACAAATGTTTTTACCATTCAATCCTAATATCGCCAATATGTATATCAGAGGATAATTTTTGCTGTAAAAAGTGGATAGATTTTCTGCAAATCAAAACTTGATACAAGATTCCCACTCAACACACACACGTCATGTACGTGTGTGAGCAAGAATGGTCTGGTTATCCCATAGTGATTTCTCTTTCGAGAAGTCATCAGTGCGTGTAGAGTACGCTTCTACAGAAATGGATTAAGATCGAAAAAGCCACCTTGTGTTAACTGTTCGATTTGGGAAGCTACTCCACACTCACTGAATTCATTTGTATGTAGGTAAACACTGAGGACAATCATGGTCCCAATGTTTTTTTTTTTTTTTGAGTTTCAAGTTGTTTCCCCCTAACTATCTGAGGGTGGTAATGCTCCTCGTGGAGCTCCTCCTGACTCAACAAACTCATCTATAATGCCTTGTACGGACTCCTGGATGTCTTCGGGGGTTTCAGTGTCTTGTTCCACATGAGTGTCCTCTGTCACTATGGTCTCCTCTTGGCCATCCTTAATTATGGTCTTCTTGTGGATCTGCTTTCTCATGACGACCCTAGAGTTTGGGAAAGGTACATTTTCGATGAACAAGTTGTTTTTGAGTACAAAGTCTTTTGGTGTTCAATTTGCCAATGGTGTAACTTAGAATGAGGTGAGGGAATCAGAAATTGAAAATTTTGGGGATAACTTCTCCAAGACCCCCTTTACAAGTCAACCTCATTACAAGCCTCCATTGACTATTGAACGCAAACTTAAATCGGCCAATGTGGGCATCACTTGCACATTTACTACAGCATCTCCAAATGTTAGTATTTTCAGCAAAATAAAAAGTGCAATTTTTTTTGTGCTTTCATAAGATAATATTTGCAATAGATTAAGAACTTCGACCGTATAGGTTCTATTGTAATATTTTAATCAGTGTGTGTAGTTTTCTCTTAAAATTTGAATTACAACATAAGCAGTTTGTAAATTGTTGCCCGACACCTCATGCAAATTTTGTGTCAATCAAACAGGAACTGGGTGCATGCATAATCAAAATAATTTGTCCAATAAACATAAACTGTCAAATGAAGCATGGCACAAATTAACATTAAAAACAATTTCCATGAAAGTCAGAATTACTAAAAGGCGTAAATTATTTCAATTATTATATTTCTGCATTCATTAACGTAAAATGAAACGTTGGCGCACAGAAATAGGAGTCCATCGGGATTCTCCTCAACAGTTTTTAAGTCGCCTCATGCACTCCTACAAAAGTAAAAAACCTCAAAGCTATCAATTAAATGTACGAAATTAACGTTGATCCAGCGAACATGCATTTCATTGCGGGCTAAAACTGGCAGCTTTGGTTTATAGGGGAAAGCATTCGACCAAAGCATTATGCACAAAAAAGATAATGTGGTCAGTGAAATCTTGTCTACAATATCACCATGAAGCTAATATTAAATTAAAAATAAATATATTGTAGACTTGATGACAAGACCGCTTCATCTTCCAATAATGCAGCAGCAATAACTCTGCAATGGGGCAAGAGAAATTTTTTCCAGGAATGGGTGGGTTGAAGGAACGGTTACATTTGGTTTGCAGGCACCCCATTTACTGTCATACCTAGTACTCTGCATTTCTCCCCCTGCAGCCTCATCCAGCTCTCCTTCATCTCCCATGAGAATGTCATCCGCACCATCTGTAAGACACATAAGCATAGCAAAGTGAAACAAGCGCACAGGGGCTTCGTCGTGATAAAATAAAAATAAAAAAACACCCATAAATGTAAAGTGTAAGTGTAGTTTCGGAGACGACAATCCTCTTCTTGGTGTTTTCCCCAATGACACCAGTATTGCTGCCAAGTAACAACAACTTTAAACTCAATCTCAATGAAGTCAAAGTCACGCTGTAACCTTGGCTAATCACGTCCTCGTTTGTTGTTTTCGAATATTGCGTTGTTCAACCTTGAGTGTAATTTACTCCTTGTGCTTCTAAAAGTTCCCTATTTCACTGCCGAACAATATTCAATGGCACTCCATCGGTCCAGCAACAAACATCAAACTTTACCTGTTACTTTGTATTTCAGGCTTTGACTCTATCTATAGATTTGAAAGGCCAAATGTTGCAGTGGGAATTCACAACTCTTAACACGTTTGAGAAAATAAGAACTTCCGTACTATTTTCAGTTGTTTCTACAAATAGACTTGCCCAGAACTGAGGAAACGGCAGTCAAAGGACCTCGCTCGATTGCAACAAAAAGATATATCTTTATATTAAATATTACATTACATATATGTAATGTCTTCAGAGCCTCTAGGCACCATAATTAGTTGATACTACTGCAATTGGAAGCAGTTTATTATTACCGAAGCAGGTGACTGAACTGCTACCGAGACAAAGCTTGATCTTTGAACACCTGCTACCTGTGTCAATATTTCACTTGTAACCTCATCTACTACATTTGACCATGGATCTATGGTTGAGTAATATTTGGCATGCTTGTTTCATGGTACCAAATTCATATTTGTCTTGTCCCGTGACAAAATATCAATATCACTAATCGTTTCATTTGTTATCATGAGAAATAGATCCACGTATGAAGTAAACCACCAATTCACAAGAAAGTAAACGTGTATCAATTCGTCACAAATTAGATGAAACGACAATAATAAGAGGGAATACATCACAAAAGAACTCAGCAGCACTTCACAGAAGATCTCAGAAATAGTCTTCTTGACCCACATTTGAAAACAGACGATTTGGAGAAAATCGATCGTCAAGCACAAATACAACATGAACGTCTTATCATGAGTACTACAAGATAACAACGTCTTCACAATGTAGAGATTAACTATTTCAAATTAGATGGAGTAAATATCAAACTGTTCACTGGAAAGGAACAAAAGCCAAAAGCTCATGTAAATCTAATGATGCCGACGGATTTGATAAAGAGAATAAAATAGAGATTTCACGCACAAGTTGGAGGTCTAAGTTGATATATGTAAATTGCAGAACAATTGTAACAAGCAACTTCATCCTTTCAAATTTTATATGTGTAAAAAGAGGTCAACATGTTGACATGCAGAGGATACGAGTTAGTATGGAAAGAAATTAATCTTTTTAAAGCACCTGATTGTTTATAGATGACACCACTACGTATGAACGTATCATCCAGTTCCTCCTCCTCCGGGACGGGATGAACATAAGCTGGGCCAGTCTTTTGTGCTACAGGAATTAAAGTAAACCAAGCATGTGTAACGCAACAAACAAAACATCTCCAAAACCAATTTAGATTTGACGTAAAGCTGGTTAACATATTACAAGCTACTTTTTATTTCCTCCCTGTCAGCAAAAAAGGTGCGGGAAGTAACTGTTCGATCATATGCTGACAAGTTCAGTTTGCCGTGCACAATCCAGAAAAATAAAATATTACTCAAAGTTTCAATATGAAACCAGCTTTACAGAACATACTGATTCTAATAGCGGCGGAAATATTATTTTGATAAGCAGGAAGAAAGTAATTTGAACCACTTGATAAAGCCGCATAATAGAATAAGACATAAGCAATTTTGGTAGAAAATTAGTATAGCGCCTGTTCTGAACCATGGTATCCAATAAAATAGAATTGAATACGGTTAGAATTAGGTAATAATTTTGTCAGCAGTATCAATTTGTTGGTGGTCGCAAATCTTCGATTTCCATGAGATGTAACATTACGAAAAGTAACCAAAATGTGTGTGATAAAGGAGTCATATTAAGGTTTTACACTGTATATAGTAGGTGCAAATACCAAGGTGTTCGGGAATTCCGGATGCAAGAATGTCTCTGTGCTCTTCTATGTCAAACTCCCTCATTTCATCATCATCGATGGATTCAATCCGCATACAGGGCGATCGGTCTGAAACAATTCCACCAATGTGCTTCATTTCTTTGCCAGATAGTAAAGAAATTAACTTAAAAGAAGAGCAATTCTTTTCCACATCAGTGTTACATTGCAAACACTAACATGGAAATAATTAAAGAGGAGCTGTTCATTGACGTAAAAAGCGTCAAATTCGCTTATATTGAGAAAAGCATGTCTCTAATTGCAAAACCTGGATTCAGAGAAATAAATCAGGAGGGAATTTGTGTAGAGGATATGGTATTTTAGCAACTCACTACAACAAAGAAAAACATTCAAAAGGCAGTCTAATTTTCGACTTTTGTTGCGACGAAACTTTAACTTGCCCAGAAAACAAAGAATTGATTTACTCAAATCATTGTCTATGTCATGAGCTCAGTTCTAATGTAATAAAATTACTTGTTCGCTTAGTGATAAACAATACATGAAGGGCATTTAATATGTTATATTGTTTGATATAATTTTATTTCCGGTAACGATGCCTACTTCAATAAAATGAACTCCTCATCCTTCGGTGTCGTGATTTCTGTTCAATAATCTACATTGATCTTTTCATCAGAGTCCTTCATCTATCAAGAAAATCCATTAACTGACATTTACAGTTAATCTAATGAAGATCTCATAATTACCTTCTGCAGTGGATATTATGTACAGGGCATGATACAAATGAAATGGATTTAGTTTGCCCTTGGCTCACTGCTGTTACGATCATTTAGCAAAATTGCCATTGTATAGTCATTAATTTGAGCAAATACAGCATCACTGATGAGATGTACAAATCTTGTCATGCGCGGCTGTCCAGGGGGAATTCAAATGTAGATTTGACAAACTGTTATTTCAGAGTATGTTACACTGGGTATACAATAAAATGAAAAGAAGCCGACTTTCGTGACAGCCATGTTTGCTTTCCATGGAAAGGCAATGGAAACTGCAAGTTATTAGTCCCTGTTTCCAAAATGCTTATCTCTGAAAAGGTATAGTTCGTGACAAATATGCCATTTTTTGATGAAGATGGGGCGGTGGTTCAAAAAGATTATTTTTCTGATATAAGTCTAACCAGAGACTTTCATCGTTACACTTCGCAGTGTTAGAAATTGCTGAGTACTTAAAGGGTATCTTCATTGACATTATGATAACTTTGCTTTATCATTACATTGTACTTCAGTACAAACTCTCTCACTAATTTCAGACATTTTTGCGTAATTATATAACGAAGTCTGTAGAAGGACCAAGTAACACAGTGTGATTCCCTAATTAAATCATAATTACCCCATCATTCTCTTCTATTATGGTGCACGAATATCCGGCCGCATCCTTGGGCGCCTTTCTAATATCGGTTCATGTTGCGTCATTTCTAAGAAAGTCAATATTCCAAGTGATTCATCGAATGGTTTATAAATTTGCTTTGAATCTCAACTAAATATTGAATTTGATAGAATTCAATTCCTAATATTAACTGTAAATTAATACACGACGTTAACGTTGCAACGTTGACGGGAAAAAGTCATTTCGACTTGGTAAATTCATAGGCGTGTTCTTTTCTTCTTGTATTTTTTTAAAGCATTTTTCTTCTGAACGTGAATTACCAGAAGTAAGTGTCGTTTTTGAAGTAGGCACGTCTTTGTTCTGTACATCTAGGTTAACTAATTCTGTTGAAAAACTGGTCGAAACAAAACTGAGCTCATGATATAAAATGGAATCAATTGTTCAGATGACACGAACAAGTTTTTCTATTTTATGAAAAAGATTTTTCCAGGGAACCTACAAGGTGCAAACAAAATGGAAAAATGAGTTTCAATCCTGAACACGCTTCACCTCCACAAACAAAATTTTAGCAGAAATGAAAGAAAATACAAGAAATGAATAGAAATTAAACCTGCAGCGACCTCACGCCTCGGCTTCGCTTCCAGTGAACCCGTCTCTGTCATCGTTAAAAAGCACAACAGGCAAAATCGCTTCAAAACTAGACCAAGATTTCCGACTTCGATCAAATCCACACGTGTAATTCCTTCCTCGTTTTATATTATAATTGTTTCTTTTATCCAAACAAGACACAAAAGTACATTCCTATTGTTGGTATCAGACAACACCGAAAGAGCTTGACTATTGAAGGTTCAATTTTACGGAAACGATCCAGTCAAACAAAACTGAAAAGACAGTTGTATTGGAAGACATCTAACTGCATACAAATATTTGTCTCATAGCACTTCGTAGTTTATCAGAACTCGACATTCAAAGTTCCCTTGAAACCTTCAATTTTCCGCAAAAGATTCGGCTTTGCTTTGTATCCATAAAATAACATGAAATTTAACACAAAAAGGCCAAATGCGGTCTATCCAGAACACTATCCGATTGCAAATGAAATGTATCAACTGTTAATAAAATTTCCAATAGGGAAATATCAGCGAATATCCTCTCGTTGCAATATCCTCTTGCACAGCCTGTTGCCCTTGACGCAAGGTAAATAGTCCGCTTTCGTGTCAGCAAAAACCGAGATATTTCATGTCACAAGAGCATAGCTTCTGATTTCATTGCCAAAATTAATTGACATTACATGTCAAGTTCCAAACAACACAGAATTGGCAAATCAATAGGCTGAAACTTTGATCAAAAGTGAACCACTAAAGGTCAGTATCATATTGGTTATATCGTAAGCAAGAATCACTTGTGACAACCAACGGAAAAAAGTGTCATTCCATGAATGCAGTCGAGGCCATATGTTCCATGTACATCTACTGGTAATATTTCGTGCATCCGCGGATAGATGGTGAAAACAAGTGACTGCAATAAGCAGCTTTACGCAGAGAAAAACTTAATATTGCCATAAACGAAGCTCTCTCGCAATCTGCCCACCTGCTCGGCTGCTTGCCTCGGCGCCTTCACGCTCACAAGAACATTGCATTAAAACCAATCAGTCCGACCCCCCGAGCTAATATAAACGTCATTATGGTCATTTTACGGTCTACATATAATCCATTTATACCCCCCTCATGAGAATGTTTATTGATTGAAGCTAGGGAAACGCGGGGACTGTACGGATTTCAGACCTTGTTTCTGTGCCAATGATCATTTGTATTGTAATGTATTCTAGGGAGAACGACTTGTTTCATTATTACAAATTATCATAGTTTAATCCCAATGATTAGAAACTAAACGGTGTTTTAATTCACCACAATAGGTGAGCAATCCGAATGCCGAAGAAAAACCGAACACAGGCTATCAATATGGAAAAGTAAAAACTATTTTTTGCCGTAGGATTAGTCGCACAGAGCAAGCGAAACACGAGAAAGAAAAGATTTATAATATTACTGAGGCCATTGTTAATTTCTGCAGCTGCATTTAACAACTTGAAGCTTGCTGCAGGATAAGGAGAGGCGGACGTCGTCGTGATAATTCATAATCAACGTCTCGCCACGTTGCTGGCTTAGACTCGATTACTTTCCGTAATGAGATTTAAATACATGTAGGCCTGAAGTAACCGTATGGTGGACCACTCACTCATCAGGAACAATATCTTGAGTGGACACACGGACAGAATTGATCTACTCGAGAAAACTCCATCTACGCTGATGGATTAAAAGCAATGAACAAAGCATGCTCCTTTTGATCACAATGTTTAGTGCAATATGTTGCACGGTAAAAGCAACCAGTTACATAGATCTTTTCCGTTTACTTAAAATTAGTGGTTGAATATTTATTCTTCCCTGTATGAACAGGCTATTGGCTCAATTTTAGAATGTCGACATTTTTATCATGACCACACACTAGATTCTCTTGATAAAAATTGTACTAGTTTACGACTGTCTAAGTAGATCCAGCTTCAAAATAATTAATTAAGCCTGAAAATAAAGCATTCATCAGATTGGTTGGTAAAACAAATTTAGTCAAAAATGTAAAATTTGATTGGTCTTTCGGCAGATTCTCCCTGAAATCGCAAACGGGAACGAAGTATTGACAAAATAAAGTTAATTCAATGCTTGATATTAAAATAATTATTTTGTGCAGACAATGTTATACTCTGAACATTAATCAATTATCATTAGTGATGAAAAATAAAACTTGCGCCTAAAGTGCTTCTGTGAATATGTATGTATGCTAAATAGTAATTAGTTTGTAACGCACCAATCTATAATGAGACACAAATTTGTGACAATACATAAAATAACTAAGTACAACATAAAGTAGACAGGCTGATAAATTGGATAGAAAAGATAAAGAGTTGAGAAAGATAGAGAGAAAAAGGTTGAAAAAATAAAATATAGCCCCTAAGCTAGACAGACCTCGTGTGCCAAATCTTTTGAATACCCAGGGAGTCTATAAGATCGAATCTGTCATTTCGCCGGGAGATGACACTAAAGTTCAAGGCGATCTTTTTATTTAAATGTCAAAGTAAGGGACGAGTTTACTGTTTGAAAATATAATTTTGTTATAATTTTTCTTGTTTCTTTGACACATGAGGTGATCATCCAACACAAACAAAAATTGAATAAAAATAGAAACAATCATCCCCTAAATGTTGATAACTAAATTAAATTGAAGGCAAAAGGATGTGTCAAAATGAAAATTCTGAAACTGAAAAGGTTCTAAAGTACTATTTGTCTATTTATCAAACTCATTGAAAATGTCTAATATAAGGTGTTTGTTAATAGCGATATTGAAACCGCATCTGAAACAGAGACTAAAATACACGTTAGTTTTTGAATGTGGGGTACCATCATTCAGAACAAAAGGCACAATGTAGTACCAACGTTGCGTGATAAAGAATAATGAATTTCTTTTTAATGAGAATGATAAAACGATGTGAAATAAGAATTGATGCCATTTGTTCCCCTGAAACTCTAACAAACACTTTACACGCAGACAGACCATGACACAAATTAGAAGATTACTCCTTGACCACCTGCAACTTAAACAATTTCTTTTGGAACATAAGTTGATCTATAAGAATTCGAACATAAAACTTGTACCCAACAAAACATCCACAACATTCAATTCTACAAAGGAGAAAGTAGATAGTTTCTTACGTAAAATATGTGTATAACAAGAGTTTTCTCCAAATATGTTTACATTGCCATTCAAATTTAGCATAAACTTAATATAGTTGTTCATATTGCATTAGTTTTAGTAAATTCTTTTAAGTTAGTCGTTAAAATATTATTATGTTTAATAATTTTGTTATTTTAGGTTAATTTCGTTGAAGACTCTCTCACGCTTGCTACACACAACCATACATCCATTTTGGAGTACAACCTCAGAGTGCATATTGAAAAGTGCAAGAGGGTGATTGATTAGTGGATGGAAAAAAGGAACATGCAAAAAAAAAAAAAAGATAGAGACGACAAGGCTTGGTGTGTGTTTAGTTTATACTACCTCCACTTTTTGCTGGCTTGCCACCACTACTGCTCAGCTGCCTTGGGGCACCATCAGGGCCCGAAGTGTACGCTGGTCCACAGTAGCAGGTCTCGGAATGGGATGACTCAGAGGATGGGGAGGACAGGTTGGAGTGCGCGGTGGAAGAAGGCTCATAGAACTGGACTGGTTGCTCGCTTTGGGGTCTGATGACTGATGTCAGGCTCATTTGACCTATTGCTGCTCTTGCCTCTCCAGACTCACTCTCTTGATCCATGGGGGACCCAGAGGCTTCTTCCCTGTCGAATGGTTCGCCGGGTGGTGGCGTGGCCTCACTATCGTCGCGATATTCCATGGATTCATGTTCTTCAAATTCTTGTTTGATCTCATGCTTTGTAAAGCCCTGATTGTCCATCAATGTCATTAATTCGCGTTCGGTGGTGATGTTCCCCTCGGAATCTAACAGTTCTTTTTCACGAAGCATTTCCTCGGTTGTCACGTGATAACTAGCACCTTCAGTGTACGTAACGTCGTATTGCACTGTTGTTGTTGTCACAGTGTGTTCTGTGATTCTTTCGAGTTTCTCCAATTCCACAGCTGGCTTCTCAAACTCAGTGGGAGATTCTGATGATACCATCATGATATCTCTCTGGCTGTACATTTCACTACCACTGGACTTTAACGTGTCTTGGGACATGAGGGAACTGCTTTGACTCCAGGCGCCTGATTCTACTGACATCTCCATGACTCCAGGTGGAGGTATGGCCTGAGCAACTTCGGGTTCGTTTAGGGAATCAGCCGATGTTACCATGACGCTTTCAGTTTGAGTGCACTCTGTGGCTTCAGTACTTTCTGTGGTCATAGGTTCGGTGTCATGTAGCGAGTCTCTGTCAAAACTTTGTCTTGACTGTGACTCTGGTATGCTAGGGTCAAGTTCCAGAGAATCGATGGATCTTTCCATTATGCCGCCAATAGAGGAGTCTTCAGTGGACCTTTCCATGAGATTAAGGGGCTCAGCCACTGCTCTGTCCATCTCCAAGGAATCTGCTGATCTGTCCATAATGTTAGCAGAATCGGTTGACCTCTGCATGATTTGAAATTCAGGTAAAGGTGATGTGGAAGCTCCTGTTCTGTCAAGTTCAAAAGACTCAGCAGAAATCTGCATCACTGAATCCTGATCCTGGAGGGAATCTGAATCCAAGGCTCCAGATTTGCTTTGTGAGTCACTTCCTTGTAAGGAGTCAGCATCGATTTCTCTGGTTATTTGTTCAGCAGGTACCACATCTGATATGATAGTGGCGGTGGTTACTGCTTCAGCCATGGCATCGACTATTCCACCCGCAACAATACCGGCTTTCTTAAATTCTTCATCATCTCTACCATCTAGAGAGTCTATATCAGCCTCAACTCCAGATGAATGCTCTCGTTCAATAGCACATTCTTCGCTGTCTATGGAAGCTGTTCTCAGCGCTTCTTGGAGCTGTCTGCTAACTCGTACTGCCTCGGTAGCCACAATTGGTTCAGTGAAAGTTTCGACATTCTTGGAAGCCTCAATAATGATTTCCTCAATTTCTTTTTGACCTTCTTCATGATCACTAAGTGAATCCCTGTCCATATCTTCTTCCTTTCTCACTGGAACGGTTGGTACTGGGGCAATGAGATCATCCCTATCTAAGGAAGCGTCTCTCGACAACTCAGGTGGATCAACTAACTGTTCTTGGGATAAAGTAGCAAATTCTTTACGTCTTGGACTTTCCCCGGGACCATCACTTTCTGACTGGTCAGTTGGAAGCAAAGCTCCTGACTCTAGCAATGTTACAACTTTCTGGGCCTCTTCTTCTAATTCGTGATCATCCTGTGCGGTAATAACCTGTTCTAATCTCTCAAATTCGGATAAGGAGGAATTTGAAGACTTCAAACTAATTGAATCTAAATGATGAGCGGCTCCAGCGCTGTCAGAGGAACTTCGGTTCTTTTCAGTATCTGATTCTTGTTTCAGTTCGCTTTCAAGTTTTTCGAATTCGGCTAAAGAGGACAAGGAACCATTTTCTTCGCTACTTTTACTGTCTGGTTTTACCTTTTCCATTGAAACTGAATGTATCATTTCACTTTCTATTTTCTCAAATTCTGCCAAAGATGATGATAAAGAAACGTTTTCCCTATCTTCAGCTCTTACTAAACCTGCTATACCTGGTGACAATGGTTCTTTCATTGTAAACGATTCTAAACTACCTTTCTCAGCTGCTTCTTTTTCAAGTTCTTCGAATTCTAACAAAGATGACGAAACTGAGATGTCATCCCTTTCACCACTTTTGCTGAAAAATTTCTTTCCTTGAATATCAGGAGATGTCAACGGGAGATCAGGAGAACTGTAAACTCTATCTGAGGAATGCGATGTGCTTCCTAGCTTTTCGGAGGAACTAGTAGTGGCTTCACCAGAATCTCTTTGATCTGATTCTGACTCTTCCTTAATGCCTTCTAACTCCCTTCGTGGGTAAGTCATGAAGTCGAGACTTCTATCTTGTAAAGCTTCAAGCTCAGCGTCATCTCTAACTATCATTTCATAGGATTCCTCATCATCTTCTGAGGATTCTTTTTCTGGACTCGTACTTTTCTGTTCACCTTTTTCTATAACGTCAAATTTTTCACTACTCGATGACGACTCACTCATTTTCTCTGTTTCATCTTCATCAAAGGCGTCAATATCTCTCACATCAATGCTTATTGGAGCTTCGGGTTGATGTGTATCTTCCTGTACTGTGCCATGGATATCTGAATGAACAGATGAAGTCATTGAAGCCACCTCTGCTAACCTATCCTCCTGATCTTCATCAACTTGATCTTCATGTGTGGCGACTACGGTGGCAAAACTATCTACACTGGAAGAGTCCCCGTAATCCTCTGGACTCTGTATCTCATCTGGTTGAATTAGTAGCTTATCTGCCGCATCTATAGAAATCGCTGTCGTTACTTGAAAAGGGCCAGTGGCATCACTTACTAAAGCTGCTGGCGCAAGTTCTTGGTCAGGACTAGCCAAATCAGGCGTTTTATCACCTATTGCACCACCCTCAAGCTCTTCTGCCATAGCCTTTTCTTCATCACTCATTTCAACCGACCCAGATGAATCCGGGCTTCTGCCAGATGTATCGACAATCATCATTTCCCCTTTATCTAAAACCCCCTCTATATCTTGTTCACTTGGTTCATACTGAATGAACTGGGTGGTGATCTCCTTATCAAGTGTGACCTGACCTACGACCACATTCCCATAATCAGTCTCCATTCCTTCAATATCACTAGTCTCTTTCGGCACCCTGGCAGGCAGGCCTTTGACTAAAAAAGGATCCTGCTCAAGAGTGGGTGATTCTCTCTCCATTTGTTCACTAGTCATTTCCTCCGGAGGAGGCATAGCTTTGTCTAAAAAAGAATCCTCCTCATCACGCATGACTTGGTCGCCCTCTTCATCAGATCTTTGCTCAATCTCCATATCACTTTCCTGGGACCTAGCTGCCTCCTCTTCAATGGCTTCTTTTGGGGCATAGGACGTGGGATAGTCTCCTTGATCTACTTCTTCGTGCATGTGTTGTGTTACAGTAATGCCTGGGACTTCTTCAGACTCGGCCATCTCCTCCATGTCTTCATCCTCCTCATGTATGATGTCATGTCTCATTTCGTCATCCGACGGACTTTCGGGCGAATACTCTCTATGTACCTCTATTTCCTTAATGGGTTGCTGGGGTTGTGCGGGTTCTTCCTCTTCTTCTTCTTGGTCGTCAGAAATCATTTCTTCATCGCTTTTGTCTCCTTTATGACCGACTGTGGCCGTAGCTTCTGTCATTACAGACTGTACAAATATGGACGCCTTGACTTTCAGCACTTCATTCGAGCCAGTGTCCATCTGCTCTTCTTCTCTTTGGACTTCTTCTTGTAACACAAGTGGTGAAGCAAAGCCATCTTCTGGAAGTTTAGCCTCTGGCTCTTTCTCATCTTCTTGTTCTTTATCATCTGGCTCTGGTGATACTGGTCTCTCATCTAGGACATCCGACTTGAGATCGAAGTCCGGAGTCTCACTTGTTTGAAGCGCTCTCAGTTGTGGGTCTGATCTGCTGCCACTGGATGTACGTCCTTCTGCATCTGGTATTGCTTCAATGGGGCTGTGTTCATATTTGTCAATTTCATCCTGATCATCTGCCAGAGCTTCCAGTTCAGCATCGGGTTCTTCTTCATCATCAAGCACAACCAGTTCATCTGCAGCCGGCTGTTCAGTTTCTTGCACTGATTCTTCTTGTTTAGTCTTCAGTACATCTGTTGTGTATTCTTGTGGTATCTCAGAAATGTAAGCTTCATCTTGTTTAAACATGCTTTGTATTGGGGATGGTGGTCTTTCGGGTTCTTCTTCTGCGTTTACAGCCAAAGCAGCAGAATCAGCTGGAACATCTGTGATCTGGTCAGAAGGCATATCCAGATCGTACAGAGTTTGGTCAGATGTCAGCATCTTATCTGTGGTTGTCACAGTAAGATCTTCCATAACGCTACGAGTCGCGAATTCAGAACTGGCTATTTCGGTCGACGTATCCATGGTTTGCTTTTCATCCCTAGCTTCGAGTGTACTTTCTTGGGCTTCTGATATTTCTTCACGTCGTTCTTCATGGAATGATACATCGGCCACAGTGACTTCAACAACGTTTCCTGCACTAGTGTCGGCAATATGATCGGCAAATGATTCTAAACCAGTACCTTCTTCAGGTTCCACTTCGTGTACTTCAGATACGGCAACGCCTTCTTCAATGACTGGTTCTTCAACTAAATGCTCGCCTGGTCTAGCAACGTCTTCCTCATGTTCTTCGACCACCTGTGCTTCAACTTCTTCAACAGGTTCAGTCTCCTCAACGTCAACCTGCTCTAGAACTATATCTTGTTCTCTTGGCTCATCTGGCAGGAATGCTAGTACCGCCTCTTGGGGCATTGGCATTTCTTCTTCCTCTACATGTACTACTTCTTGTTGCATTATGGACTGCGGAAAATACTGCTCTTCATCCTGTTCGGGAATGTATTCAACTTCAGTAGGTCCGTTGGTGTGAATGTAAGATTGCTCTGGCTCTGCAGCTGCTTCACTTTCCTGCGGAACTTCGATGATTTCTTCTGGCACCGGTGGTTGGATAGCTCCTGGTAATGGTTCGAATGGGGCATCCAGAGGAGAGATAGGTCCGCGGAAATCAGAGGGCTCACTGCTGCTGATCGGGGAGGAATGGTCAAAGGAAGGAGACTCTTGGTCGAGAGACAACGATTGCCTCATTTCTGGTTCTTCTTGACTTGTTGGCAATACATCTGGCCTTGAGGCTTCCGAGCTATCAACGATTTCAATTTGAGTGGTCGCAACACCTATTCCTACACCTGCAGCAAGACCTACAACACCCACTGCCCCCGTAAATGCAGCTGCATCGGTCGTCCCATGGACCTCTAATGCAGTTTCATATTCACTGTACCCAACAAGATCACTGTCATCTACAATCTCGAAAGGACTACTAATTCTCTCCTCATCCTCTCCGCCTTCTACTTCTGGAGTGGCTTCCTCCAGTTTACCTTCTTCTGGGATTGGTGACACACTAACCAATTCTATCTCACTGATTTGTTCGGCACAAACTGGAACATCATCTACGCATGTTTCTTTTGCAGCGGCAGCTTTACCAGCTAAGTCAGTTTCAAAAACGTCATCTTCTGGACTGGACAAAATTGTTTTTGGTTGGGTTTCTACTGTTAAGGTTTTTTCAACTGTATCTGGAGACACATCGTAACTGGCTACCACTCTAGATATTGCACCTGAATCTAAATCATAAGTAGCAGCAAGTAAAGTGGGCTCAGCTGAAGTATCAGAAGAGGAAGATGTTTTAACCATTTCTTCGCTTGAGATTGACACGACTTCTTTGGGAAGTTCTGGTTCTAATGGCATTTGTTTCAGAGCAACTACTGCCGGAACAGGTTCTGGCTGAACGGAAGGCTCAGATTTAGCTTTGGCTTCAGGTACTACTTCCTCCTCAGCCTCTACCTTAATCTCAGTCTTAGGATCATCTTCCTCCTCTTCAAGTTCTTCTTCGACTTCCTCTTGCTTAGGAGGGAGAGGAGAAGGTGTAATTTCTATTGACATCTCATCTTCTAATTCTAGCTTTTGATCCCCGTAGGGTTCCTCCATATCCTCACTATCAATGGAAGCTGACTCAGTTCTATCCATGGATGCTTCAGATGCAATTCTAACCTTGATATCTTCTTCATGTAATTGAACCTCCTGATCTTTGGATATAACCTCAAGTGGTTTTTCTGATACTATTTCTTCCTCTGAAATATACTCACTTGGTTCTAATTTACTGTCGTCTTCTGGTTCTTCTACAACTGTGGTGTGAACAACGACAGTATCAACTATGTCATCTTGATTGTCTTGTTTGAGTTCTGTGGATATTACATCGGTAATGACAGCCGTCCCGACCACGGCTGCAGCCATACCACCGGAGGCGGTCATAGTGTCTGAGGAAGATTCTGAAGAGACAGTTCTGGTTGCTGTAGCGTGTTCAGAGGATGAAGAGGCATAACCTTCAGCCAATCTCCTAGATTCCTCGGCTTCATCTGCTGCTTGGTATTCAATTGGCCCTATTTTGAACCCTGTGCTAGTTTTCATCTGTTCTTCAGTTCCGATTTCAAAGTCATGAGTGACCCTACCTACAATGCTATCAACAACACTAGCCTCAAATGCCCCGTCAAAACATTCATGTGGCTCAGAAATCTGAGTCTCTAAACGCGGTTTTACATGCTCTTGGGCAGTTGGAGTTAGCTCTGTCTCTTTAACATCTTCATGTTCACCTAAATCTAAAGTTAATGGTTTGACGGGCTCTTCTTTGGTTTCTTCCTCTCTGGTTTCTATCTCTTCCTCATCTTTTATGTCGGCCCCCTCTTTGGCTTCTACCTCCTCTTCTTCTTCCTCTTCCATTATAGTACTACCTTCCTGGACATGTATGTCTTCGTAAGCAGTGTCAGGTGTCTTAGCTCTCTCCTGAGCCTTTTCTATTACAGTTTCTACTAATCGTTCAGCAATTAGAGCCTCTTGAGTGTCTGTTATTTTGTCACCTACTGTTTTGATTAGGTCACTTCCCTTTTCTACAACAATTTCTTCGACTTCATCTACAACAACAGTCTGCCCAAAATCCCTAGCCCCTACAAACATATCTGTCACTGAATCCTGCCTGGTTTCATGCTCATCTTTTACTTCTATTACCTGTTCCTTTACCTTCTCACTCACTGTTTCGACTTTTTCTTGAACATCTCCGGCAAAGTCAGCTCCAAATCTTTTGATCTCACCAAACAAATCTGCCGATTCTTGAATCTCACCAGTTTCACCTTGTACATTACTGAAAAAGTCAGTCTCCAAGCTTTGAACTTGATCAAACATTCTAGCGACCGATTCCTTAGCCTCCTCAGCCTCATCTCGTACTTGGGATATTTGTTCATCAACTGTTTCAGTTATTGTGTCAAATTGTGTTTCAATGTTTTCTTTCATTTCGCTGACAACGCTTTCACCGTAACCGGTAACATCACTGAATTGATCTGTTACTGTTTCTCTGAAACTTTCAAAGCCATCCTCAGTTTCTTTCGTCGTTTCTTTAATTGTTTCATGTACCATATCGAGTTTTTCTTCTGCTTTTCCTGATATCTCGCTCACAAATTCCTCCTTGGCATCCCTAATTTCACTAACTCTATCTAAAACAGATTCCTTCACAGTTTCAACACCTTCATCTACGTCTGTGATTTTCTCATTTACACTCTCACGAACCGTATCAACTTTCTCTTCAATTTTATCCTTCATACTAGCAATGAACACATCTTGAGATACTCTTTCTTCACTAACTCTGTCTACTATCGAGTCCCTAATACTTTCGAGACCATCTTCCGCACCTGTGACCTCATCATGGAATTGCTCTGTGATAGTATCAACTTTTTCCGTTACAATATCTTTTACATCAGAAACAAACTCTTGCTCAGCTTCTCTTGTTTCACTAACTTTGTCGGTAGCGCTTTCCCTTACGCTTTCAAGTCCATCTTTCACTTCAGTGACTTTCTCAATGAAACTTTCACTGGTCACATCAACAGTTTCTTCCATTCTTTCACTTGTCTCGCTGACATGTTCTTCAGCTATTTCTTTCACTTCACTAACTTTGTCATGGAACTGTTCAAAATGATATGTACCAAAAGGCTGTGGTTCAACTCTATGTTCTGACCTTCTTTGTAATTGTTCTATTTCAGGAAGTAAGATAATTAGTTCTCGTTGCTTTGCCTTTTCTTCAACCGCTTTTTGTCGAGACATGAACTCTGGCTCTGAAATTTCAACCTTTTCTGGAACATACGACCAATCTTGAGCGTCAGTCTTTTCATAGTGTTCTACACGTTCCTGAGCATCACCTTGTTCATCGATTTGTTCAGTTTCTTCTGAAATCAGTTTTGTTTCCACGTACTCTTCAATTTGCTCATGTTCTTGAATATCACTTTCTTCTGGAATTTCTTCTGTTTTCTGGACATCAACTTGATCTTCCACCTGTTCAGGTTCTGAAATGCCATCATGTTCTTGAATTTCTAGAGATTTCCGAACAACAATGTGGTCTTCAATGTGTTCAGGTTCTAGAACGTCAGTGTGTTCTTGGACTTCTTCTGCTTCTTGGAAATAAACTTCTCTGACCTGTTCAGGTTCTGAAATGTCAGCCAGTTCTGGAATTTCTTTTGCTCCCTCAATATAAATTTCCTCTCTGACCTGTTCAGGCTCTGGAATGTCAGCATGTTCCGGAATTTCTTCTGCTGCCTGAATATGAACTTCTCTGTATTGGTCAGGTTGTTGAATATCAGTTTGTTCTGGAATTCCATCTGCTTCCTGAATATAAATTTCTCTGAACTGTTCAGGTTCTGGAATGTCAGTTTGTTCTGGAATTTCTTCTACTTCCTGAATATAAACTTCTTCTCTGATCTGTTCAGGTTCTGGAATGTCAGTTTGTGCTAGAATTTCTTCTTTTTGTTCAATATAAACCTCTTCTCTGAACTGTTCAGGTTCTGGAATGTCAGTTTGTTCTGGAATTTCTTCTGCTTGCCCAATATAAACCTCTTCTCTGATCTGTTTAGGTTCTGGAATATCAGTTTGTTCTCGAATTCCTTCTGTTTGCTCTATTTTAACTTCTCTGATCTGTTCAGACTCTGGAATGTCAGCTGGTATTGAAATTTCGTCTTGAACTTGAGCATCAATTTTCTGTTCGCGTTCTTGAACCTCGGCTTCTTCTGGCATGGGTTCTGGCTGGGCAAAATCAGCTTCCTCTGATAACGTTTCTGCTACTGCCTGCGTATCAGTCCGGAACGCCATATTATCAAATGACATATATTCTCTCTGAGGTTCTGTGGACTGAAAACCAATGTTATCAAAGGACATGTACTCCAGTCTTTCTGTGGACTTTTCCAAGAGATCCTCCTCATAGGAAGTTTCCATGTCAGTAGGTTCTACTGGTTCTGGAACTGAAGCTGGTTCCTCAAGTGACATGTCTCCTTGTTCCTTACTTTCTACGAGAAACTCATCTAACAAAGCTTCACGACTGTCCTGTTTGGTTTCTTCAGGTGAAACATCTTGAACCATTGGTTCTTCCTCTTTTTGTTCCTCAAATTCGGGTTCTTCGGGAATAAAGTCACTTGGTGAAACACCAACTCCTATTTGTTCAATTGGCCCTTTGGGCTCATAAACGGGTGATATTTCCTCTTGGAGGGCTTTTTCACGTGAGGGCGAAATGTCTTCAGGGGGAGAGTGTGACAAGTCTGAGGGCACATGCTTTTCAAGATCTAGGTCAAATGAGCCTTTCCCCGAGGGAACAAAGGGTTCATCAGCCTTTGAGCCCTTTTGTCTACCTGTGTCCTCATCATCTTGAAGATCTTCGTCTTCCTCCATTGGCTCCTCAATGTGCTGCGCTGAAGGGGGAGAGGGAATTAGCATCAAGTTAGTTGTGTTAGTTTTCAGCGCTAGTATCCAGTACTTTCTGGCTTGATAGCTAACCTGTCGATTAATGCTTACTATTTCTGAGCCCTTTAGTATTTCAAGGCATGCCTGCTCTGTGGTTTCAAATCCATTAGTGGGATAAGTACCAGCAACGCTAAGCTTACACCTATCTGGCACCAGACGAAACCAGTAGTATTGCTCCAAGTAACACAATGACCGTTGTTCACACGAACCAACGCTACTGGGAACAACACTACTTCGGTTTTCCCCCACCCAGTTCTTTTCACCTCTTAGTCTTACTAGTGACTATTTTAATAGAAAGCGTAACTAAAGTGAAGTTAAAGAGTTACAGTGTTTGTAATAAAATTATTTCAAAATTATCGTTAATTGTTACTGAATACACTGTCTTTTAAAATTGAAACTTTTAACCATGGAAATATACCTAAAACCTAAAGCCATGCTCTAAACGTTCATACACTGGTACATCTTGTACATACATGCATTAAGAATAGAACAATAGTGCAAGCTAATTTAAGCAAAAAGCAACCAGGAAAAGCTATCACCTGTAAAATAAATTAAACAAATTAAAATGATAAAATCGGGAATCTCTTTGGGGAGGGGGCCAGCAAAAATGGCCATCATTTTTCAATATAACTTCAAAGCATATACATGTTTTGTGATTGCTCAACTGTGTTTCTACTGTGTTCTTATTTCTGGGCAGGAGGCACATTCAACAGCAATTTTAAGCACTGAAAAAGCAAAACAAATCAGTGTATAGAATTAGTGTGTCTCTACCTGGTGCCTGTTGAAGGTCTCCAAAGGTAGTTTGCTGCTCAGCTAACATTGTGTCTGCCTCGTCAGCCAGGACCTCCCACGCAGTGTCTGTGCAGGAAGAAGGGTCACAAGGCAAAAACACAATTAGAAATTTGAACGTCATGGCTTAATAAGAGAATATTCTCGCTCTTATTGTAGTGACACCTTGTGTAAGAGATACTAAAAATTAATAGCAGTATTTAATCTGTGCAATAATTAGGCCTAAAGTGATTAATTCTTAATTGCCCATGCATTGTACTGTGTTTTTAATTTAGTGTATTGAGTTCGGAATTTAAAAAAAGAATCGTCATCAAAGCAAGGAAACCCATCACCCAAAACTGCAAAACCAAACCAGACTCTTGGGAGTTTCTCAAAAACCAAAAAGTCGACATGCATTTCATGGGTACTACCACAAATAAAACAGCTAAAAGGAGAAACAAAACTGAAAGATATGAGTGCCAAAATCCAACCAAACCTAGAGGTATATTCAATGCAGCATAGAAAGCATAGCCAATAAATGCTAAATTAAAAAGAGGACAAAGGTTAGTGAATACCTTTGCCTTGGTAGACAATTTCCTCTAAGCTGGACCTATGCATCGTCTCATCAGGGGACGAGTAATGTCTCTGTCTGGGGCTGCTGGCTGTGCTTTCAACTTGCTCTGGCTCGGCATCGCAAGAGAGGGAACGGCCAAGGGAGTCACTTCCAGTGGAAGTGGAGAGGACCTGGTCCTCTTCTTGCCCCACATGGTCAAGACCTGACTCGTATGTGCCATCAATGGGGGCAGGGAAACCAGGACCTTGACCTCTACGTTCGGGGGTTTCGGGAGATTCTTCAGGCTCATCTTTCTGGCTGGGTTCAGTCTCAAATGTGTCATATTCTTCGGCCTTTTCTAGTTCCTTCTGCTCTTCCATGTCGATCTCCACATCTTTTTCATTTTCAGTTGCACCTTTCTCCTCGTGTTCCAAATCAGCTTCAACTTCTTGCTTAACGATTTCGTATTCATCTACATCTTTTTCTTCGACATCTCCAGCCTCTTTTGTGCTTTCCACATACACATTCTCGAAACTGGATGACTTACCGTTTTCAGAAAGCCCGAATAAATCTTCTTCATGTTTAGTATCAAACCTATCACCAACATCTACCTTTGCAGGAGGTGGGCCTGGTTTTTCAGGAACAAAATCGGTTCCACTGTAAATATCTTCGTAGCTTGAAGACTTCAATCTGTGCAACTCTTCCAACTGGGCTGCAACGTCTGCGTCTCCTTGTGCTTCATCCATAACTTCTTCGATTTCAATAGCTGGAGTTTGTTCTACGAATTGTTCTACATTTTCAGTGGATACCAACATTTGTTCGGGTTCATCAGACCGTCCTTCAACATCAGTCTGCATGTCAACATCTTCCGGTATGTCAGCGCTCTGTACCATTTCATACCTTTGTTCAATTTGTTCAAATTCAGAGCTTTCACTCATAATGGGCTCAGAGATCAGAGCATGCATTTTATCAAGCTCATCAAAATCAGGCCGAATATCATGCTGGATTTGGTCTTTCAATTCTACATCGTCATGCTTTCTACCATCATCATCAACACTTGATTCCAGCGCTTGCGCCGGGACAGCCTCAATTTCAGTTTCCGTTGCAACAGGTTGGATGGTTTCGGCTGGAAGAACAGGTGAAGTTGATATTGTGGTAGATTCGTAGTGGTCAAAGTGAGAGAGGGGCAAGTAGGAGGTGGATGGTGGTGGTGAATCGGAGAAGATGGGCGATGTGGTGTCAGGAATTTGGCCATAGGCTTTCAGATCAATCAGGCCCCCTTCTGTTAGTGCAAAAAAGAAAAGGCAGAAGCAACAGATTAGACATAACATGGAAATATATAACAAGGTTTAAACCGATTGTTATTTTTTATTGTCAGTGATATGTGATAAGCTTGAAACAGGTCAAGGATACTTTTTGTTTTGATGGATGGGTGCATCAAGCAGTACTGTTTTTGAAATTTTCAGAGGAAGCACAAAAATGACCCGCCTTTACTTACATTTCAACACAAGAGTAACTTTTAACTCATGTACTTGAAGAGGTATTAGTTAGGTAAGCCATATGTACAAGCTTTTACATGGTTCATTCGCAGTACTTTTGCTTTGGAAAGTAATGGGCCTTTTTGAATTCTCTGCCAATTATTGCACAAACACATATTCAGCACTGCAATTTGAAAAAAAGATTAATGAATTAGTTCAAGAATATTAATAATTAGCAAACTAGCTACCTGTAGTAAATGCTTCAGCACTGGGATGTGGTAATCCAAGGGGTGGTGAGGGCTCATAAGGGTGCACTGGGGAGAGAACCTGTTCGGGTGAACGCTTGTCAGCTGTCTCTTCCTGCTCCTCAATAACTGGCTTAGGTTCCACTGGTTTGTCCTCCTCTAGTTCCACAGCTTGGTAACTATCGAGTGAGATACCATCCTTGTGGGAGGAACCTTCTGACTGGTCGACCACAAGCATGTAGTCCGAAGGAGATGGCGGCCTTTCATCGCCAGGTGTTCCAAGGCTCGGAGTCCTCGCCTTCTGGATGGACTGCTCAATGAAGATCTGCTGTGAGGTGTCGGCTTCTATTCTACCCTCAGGTTCTGCATCGGTCTCACTAACATCGGGCTCAAGGACATAGTCAGAAGGTGAGAGAGGCCTGTCCGAGCTCTCAACCATGACGTCAGCGCCAGAATCAACGTCACTTGGTGGTTCGGAACCTCGAAACGCTTCTACGGAAACGGTAGAAGCTACCTGTTTGTGCACGTACATAGGTTCATCAAGGAACCCATGCTCTTGTTCAACTTCAGGTGCTTCTGTAAGAGGTGCAGCATCACCAGCTTCTTCGCCTTCCAATATAGCGGCAGCCTCGGCAACGGTTTCCCTCTCGTACTCATCTACTACAACACCGGAGAAACCCTTGGGTTCGTAAACCTCTGGATCCGAGGACGGGCTCTGTGTGAGAGGACTTGCGGTTTGGATGGCAATCTCAGGTGCACCTAGGCCCCCACCAGTTCCCTCCTCCCTTGTGTCCTCTTCAAAATGGCGGTCTTCCTCAGCTGATTCTTCGATATCAATACCTGGAGCAGAATCTTCAACTGTAGTGACAGAATATGACACAACTTCCTCATGATGGTAAACGTCTTGCTGCTGCTTGGCTGCATCTGAAATATCAATTGAATGGTCTAACACTTCAATCGTGCCTTGAACAGTAACAGCACCGACAATTGGTTCCTCTTTTTGTATTTGTGTTTCCTTCCCGGTCTCTGTTGGTTGTTCCTCCTTTTTCTCTTCCTCTTGGACTATTTCACCATCAGGAGGAACTGGAATGTCTTCTTCGGGCAAGAATGCGGATTCAAGAAGTGCTTTGTCAGATTCAGGAAGGTCATCTTCGTTGTCCGAAGATTCGGAGGGCGTGAGATGGATGTCCATTAGGGACTCATGTTCACTTTTCTCCTCATACTCCTCTTTCGAAGAACACTCGGAGCCACTTTCTTCATGATCGAAATGAACCTGTTCCGGTTCGGGAAACGAACCATCCTCGTCTGGACTTTTCAGAGAGTCCTTAGCTCTCTCGGAAGAATCCATGATGCCTTTCTCGGGTTCAGAATCAACTGATCTTTGCATGGGATCATCCCCCGCCCATTTCTTTTCCTTTTCATCATCATCTTTACCCTGTGAATCAACTAGCTCACTTTCACCAGCGACAGGTGGCTTACTTTCTATCTCTTCTTCAAGACTCTTTTCGATGAGAGTTTCTTTGTCTGGGGCTATTTCGTCCAAATCTTCCCCACTACCTTCACCCACATCAGAAATGTCTTCTATTTCTGCCTTTTCTATCAGATCGGAACCCAGACTTTCTCCTTCTAAATCTTTTATTACTTCCTTTTCTAAACTTTCAACTGGCCCTGAAACATCGACCTGACCAACTAACACTTCAGTTTCTACTTTCTTTTGGGAATCTTTAACTTCATGAATTATGTCAACGGCAAGTCTTTCTGCCAAACTTTCTACTCCAATAGGTTTTTCAAGTGTATCTATGATTGCCTTTTCATCACTTTTCTGTTCAGCAGACTCTATCACAGACAATTTTTCAAGTGCATCTGAATCTTCAGTTGACACAGCAGTTACTGTAGAGTCTACAAAATCTTCTTTCTCAGATTTGTCTTCCTTTTCATGTTCATCTTCATCAGTATCACAGATCGTTTCAGCTTCTTTTTCTTTGGATTCAGATGTAGGTTCAAGTTTCTCGGGTAAGTCATCAGTGAAAACTTCTTGTTCCACTGTTCCTTGAGTAAGAGCCACAGTTTCTTCAGGCTCAAGAGTTGTGCGTTTCCCTTGTTCAGTTTGGTCTGATTGTTTTGATTCTATTGAAGATTCTAAATCTTCCGCAACTTTGGTCTCTTCAACAAAATCATCGGTATTTTCCCCTTTGGGACATTCGGAAGCATCTTCAAACTCTTCTACTTCTTTTATTTCTTCTGTGGAGCTTTCTTTGGTTTCTTGCTTTTCGTGAACTGTTCTATCTTTTTCTGGTTCTTCTTCTGAGGCCTTTTCCTCGATCTCTTCTGTGGCCACATCTGTGGCTTCTAAAAATTCGTCCAGCACAGGCTCCTCTTCAACATTTACAGTTTCGCTTTCCTGTTCATATTGTTCCTGAAACTCTTGTTTTTCAGTCTCTTCATCAACTTCTTCAGCTCCCTGCTCAAGTTCTTTTTCAGGCTCTTTTGTTTCAAGTTCGTCAACAGGTTCAATATATTTTTGTTCGGACTCCTGTTTTTGGTCCTTCTCATCCTGAATTGTCTCTGGACATTTTTCGAATTCTTCTGTAGAATCTGTTTCAGATTCTTTCTCAGCACTCTCATCAGTTCGTTCTTTTTTGGCTTCTTCCTCTGTTTTTTCCTGTTGTGGTTCCGGTTCTTTCTCTTTTGTCTCCAAAGACTCTTCAATCTCTAGCTGCCTTACGGGTTCCTTCGGCTCCTCTTCGGTATCTTCTTTTTCTCCTGCTTGTTCCTTAATTTCTTTAGGTTGAATCTTTTTCTCTTCTTCTATAGGTTCCTCTGAGGCGTCCGCAATCATTCCATCCCCTTTTTGTTCCTCTTCCACCAGTTCTTCAGGAGCCTCTGAAACTCCTTCTGTTTCTTCCTTTTCAGGTTCTTTTTTGTCCTCTACATCATATTCGCCAAGTCTCTCTTTTGGAAAGGTCTCAATGTCATGTTTTTCGAGACTCTCCGTGAATCCTCCAATTTCAGCCTTTTCAGGTTTGATGGGTTCTTCTATCAATGCCTTTTTAGGTACTTTCTCAGTCTCTTTTCTTTCTTCCTCTTCTGAAACTTCCTCTTGCTTGTCTTCATGTTCAAGTTCTCCTGTGTAAGGTTCCTCTGAAGCTTCTGTGACCGTTTCTTTATCTAAATCCTCTCCAGGTTTAGCTTCCATCGTTGATTTGGTGTCAACTGGCTCTGAGGTCATTGCTTCATCTTCAGTGTATCCTGATGCAATAGCAGCTCCAATCCCAACAGCTGCCCCTGTTCCGAGCAATGCTGCAGCACCAACAGCAACTTTTTCTGCAGTGTGATCTTCCTCTTTTTCAGGTTCAATTTCCTTTTCTTCGTGCACTTCTGCAGATTTAGTTTCGTCGACTTGTTCTTTCGTGCCTTCAATTTCAGTGTTTTCTCTTGACTGAACTTCAATTTCTTCTTCAGTTGGTTTTTCCAACTCAGAAGTTTCAATTTCTTCTGTTTCCTTTTCAGTTTCGGTTTCAATCTCTTCAGTGGGGTGCGGCATGTGCTCAGATTCTTCGGCTCGTACCTCCGTTGGCTGTGGTATCTCATCTGGTTCTTCAAAATGTTTCTCCTCCACCATAGCTTTCGTTTCCACTTCTTCGGTTGGTTCCTTATGAGCTTCCCTTGTAGGCTGTGGTATGTCATCTAGTTCAGTTTCTTCTTCAACTGGTTTCTCCTTCACTTCCTCTTTAGCTTCCGTTTCCACTTCTTTGGTGGGTTCCTTTTGAACTTCCCCTGTAGGTTGTGGTATCTCCTCTGGTTCAGTTTCTTCAGTTCGTTTGTCCTCATCCACCTTCTCTTCAGCTTCAGTTTCCACTTCTTCGATTGGTTCTTTTTCAATATTCTCTGTAGGTTGTACTATCTCCTCTGGTTCAGTTTTTTCTTCACTTGGTTTCTCTTTTTCCAGGTCCTCTTCAGCTCCAATTTCCACTTCTTCAGCTGGTTCTTTTTCAACCATCTTTGCAAGTTGGACGATCTCCTCTAGTTCAGTTTTTCCTTCACTTGGTTTCTCCTCCTCCATCTCCTCTTTAGCTCCAGTTTCCACTTCTTCGGTTGGTTCTTTTTCAATCTTCTCTGTGGGTTGTCTTAGCTCGTCTGGTTCAGTTTCCTCTTCACTTGGTTTCTCTTCTTCCATTTCCTCTTCAGCTCCAGTTTCCACTTCTTCAGTTGGTTCCTTTTCAATCTTCTCTGTGGGTTGTGTTAGCTCGTCTAGTTCAGTTTCCTCATCACTTGGTTTCTCTTCTTCCATCTCCTCTTTAGCTCCAGTTTCCACTTCTTCAGCTGGTTCTTTTTCAATCGCCTCTATTGGTTGTGGTATCTCTTCTGGTTCTTCAGATGGTTTCTCTTCAGCTGGTCGTTTCGAAACCTCTGTCATGTGTGGCATCTCTTGTTCAATTTCTTCTACAGTTAGTGTCTCTTTCTTTATCTCCTGTATAACTTCAGTTTCAACTTTTTCAGCAGGTTCCTTTTCAGGCTCACCTGTGGGTTGTGGTATTTCTTCTGGTTCAGTTTCTTCTTCAGTTAGTTTCTCCTGCTTTGTCTCCTGTAGGACTTCAGCTTCAACTTCTGATTTCTTTTCAGTCTCACCTGTCAGCCGAGGTATCTCTTCTGGTTCAATTTCTACTTCAGTTGGTTTCTCCTCTATAGTGTCAGCTTCAACTTCTTCGGCTGTCTCCTTTGTGGCCTCCTGCGTCACTTGTGGTATATCTTCTGCTTCTGTAGTACCTTCGTCAGTTGGTTTCTCATCTACAACCTCAGTTTCAACGTCTTCAGTTGATTGCTTTTCAGCCTCTTCTGTCATATGTTCTATCTCTAGTGGTTCAGTATCTTTGTCAATTGGTTTCTTCTCTGCAGCTTCAACTTCTTCGGCTGGTTCTTTCTCAGCCTCTTCTGTCAAAGGATCTTTCTCAATCGGTTCAATTTCTTCTTCAACTAGTTTCTCCTCCTTTACAGCATCAGTTTCAACTGCCATCATTTCAAATTCAGCTTCAGTCTCTTTTACAGTTGGTTTCTCTTCCACAGCTACAAGCTGTTCACTAGGTTTCTCTTCTGGAACTTCAATTTCTTCGTCGGTTGGTTCAGGCTTCTCTTGAGTACGTTCCTTTTCCTTAAAAGGACTGACTTTCTTACTGAATTCTTCTTTCACAGTTTCTATGTCATCTCCCCGTTCACTTGAATCTTCATGTTCAGGCTTGTCTTCTGTTGTTTGTTCTGTCACAGTCGCCGCTCCCTCGGTGTCTTTTTCTTGATCTCCGCCAATCTCAGGTTTCTCTTCTGTTAACATTTCTTCTTCCTTCTCTGCTGTCGATTCAGCCTCTTCTTGTTCTGCAGCTTCATCTTCTGCCGGTTCAAGCTCTTCAATTTGATCATATTTTCCGACGTGTGAGGCAACTAGCCCACCAATGACAGCGGTCGCTCCAGTTAACGCCACAGCACCAGCGAATATCTTTCCCGTATCATCTTCGTGTTCAGTTTCAATTGGTTTTTCTTTGTCAGATATTTCCTTGACTTCTTCAGAAATAGTCTCCTTAGTGTCTGCCTCGTCACCGGAGCTTTCCCACAGGTGACCTTCCAATTTAGCCAGAACATCCGGGGTTGCTGTTATTGTATGAACCACTTGAGGCTTGATCGATGTTTGTTTAACAGGTTTTTCCTCAACTGGAATTTCGGTTTGTAATTGTTCACCTTCAATTTCTGCTGTAGCTTCTTCAAGTTCAGGTTCTACGGATTCGACTCTCTCTGTGGATACAAGTTGCAAGGTCTCTTGAGCTTCCACAGTCTCTTCGAATGGCTGAACTTTGTTCACAATTTCCGGCTCTTCATCACTTTCAGAATCGACTCCTTTAGTATCCCACAACAGGTCTTCCACCTTTGCCATAAAACCTGGAGCTGAGGCAATTATTTTCGTTTTGGCTTTTGTGGAACGTTCATCCTGGACATATGCAGCTTGGATTTGAACTTCCTGAACAATTTCCATTTTTTCTTCAGTATCTATGTTCTTTTCCTCAATAGTTTCCCTAAACTCATCCTCAACTTCCCTTCTATCGTAAGTAACTTCTTTCAATGCTTCTTGAATATATTCACCTTTCTCCTCAATTTCTGCAAATTCTTTTTCAATCCCTTCTTTGAATATTTTCACTTGTTTTTCTGGTTCTTCCCCAACATCACTAATGTCAACCACTTGTTCTTCTAAGTTTTTCTTTGCATCGCTTACCTGTTCGAGCAATCCAATTCCGAAAGCTTTCACCTGACCTAAAATACTAGTTTCTTTCCGTTCCTCGGCTTCTTCCTTGATGTCAGCTATTTGTTCATTTATTTGGTATTCAATACCTTTTTCTGCTGTATCAGTTTCGTCAAAAATTTGGTCTTTAAAATCTTCGTTGACTTTTTCCTCGACTACGTCTATTTCATCTTTGATTCCGATCACTAGTTCTCCTACATCACGGTCAAATGTTTCTAATTGCTCTTTGGTTGTATCTACCAAGTGAGCACCAAACGTTTTGGTCTGATCAAAAAGACCAGTGACGGTTTTTTCAGCAACGTCAGCTTCGGTAACAACAGATATGTGTTCATCAATGTCTTGAGTGATATCATCTTTTGAGACAGACAGTTCCTCTTCAAAATCTTCCCTAACTGTATCAACTACATCTTTCACATCCCCTACCATTTCCTCAATATCTTCACCGACTCTTTTCACTTCATGTTCCACATCAGCTACATGCTTCACAGAGTCGTCCCTAACCCGTTCAATCTCTTTTGTAGCCTCATCTGACAAACTCGAACCAAGATCTTTAACTTCAGAACGGAGATCAGCTGTTGATTCCTTGACATCTTCAGTCTCGTCTCTGACATCGACCACTCCCTCGCAAATATCATCACTAACTTTGGTAATTTCATCTTCGACTGATTTACCTACCTCTAATACTTCATCTTTTCTTTCAGCTATCTGTTCATCTATTTCATCCACAATTTGACCAATCTTATCTTCAGTCTCAGACTTTGTATCCTCAACTTTGCTGAGAGCAACAATTTCATCTTTTCTTTCAATTATATTATCGTCAATATCTTCCGCAACTGATTCAATTTGTTCCTGAGTTTCGCTAACAAAATCAACTCCCAAACTTTCTACCTCATCAAACATTTTAACAGCCGATTCTTCAATATCATGAACCTGGTCTTTGGCAGCTACCCTAACATCATCAGCTTTTTCGGATATTTCTGTCTCAATATCTTTGCCCACCATTTCGAATTCATCTTTTGTTTCGGATATTTGTTTTTCTACATCTTCACCAATTGCGTCTTTAACGTCGGTTACCTTTTCTTCTACGGCTGACACTTTGTCCGCAATATCATCTCTGACTGTTTCCATTTCTTTTTCAGTTTTATCAAACAGTCCAGCTCCAAAGGCCTTCACTTTTCCAAACATACTGGATGTTGACTCATCCACTTCCTCTGCTTCATGTTTGGCCTTCGATATTTCAACATCTATTGCTTCTGCTGTTTTTTCCTCATGCTCGGTGATTAATTCTGTTACGTCTTCAGCAGTGTTCTTAATTTGTTCTGATACTCCTTCGCGTACACCTTCGACAAATTCTTTCATTTCCTCTTTCGTATCAGATATTTTATCGTCTGCATCTTCAGCAACCATTTCAAGTTCCTCCTTTGCATCAGATATTTTTTCTTCAATATCCTCCTTGGTTGTTTCTGCTTCCTCTCTAGCTTTGCCAAACAATCCGGCTCCAAATGATTTCGCTTTACCGAGCCATCCACTTGATGACTCAGCAATGTCTTCTGTCACCCTCGACACTTGTTCTTTAATTTCCTCTGTTGTGTCAACCAATTTTTCTTGGACATATTCGCTAGCTGCTTCAATTTCCTCCTTTGCGTCACATATTTCTGTAGCAAGTTCATCAGCTTTGTTCTCGGCCTCCTCAACCTTTTTTGTACCTTCGCTGAGAGTTTCTGCTTCATCCTTGATGTCAGTTACCTTCTCTTTACCATCTGATACTTTCTGATCTATTTCATAACTAGCCCTTTCAATTTCTTCCTTCACATCTTCATCTTTTGCCTTCTCAAATAAACGTACATCAAAAGCTTTGGCTTCTCCTTCAACATCTGATACTTTCTCTTCAAAATCGTCCTTCACAACTTGAACCTCCTCTCTTGCCTTCCCAAATAAGCCTGCTCCAAATTCTTTGACTTGTCCAAATAGACCAGTAGCGTTTTCCTTCACCTCATCTGTTTCTTCAGATATTTGTTCTTTTACATCCTCAGCTGCCTTTTCTGTCAAATCTACTATTTCCTCTTGAACACTTTCAGCTGTTGTTTCTACAGACTCTTTGGTGTCAGATATTGTTTCGTCTATTTGATCAGCAGTCGTTTCAATTTCCTCTTTTGCCTCGCATATTTCCTCTTGAACATCTTTTCTCACTTCTGATACTTCCTGCCCAATGTTGTCTTTTACAGCTTCAATCTCCTCTTTAGCCTTCCCAAATAAACCTGCTCCAAATGCTCTGACTTGTCCAAACAGACCAGTAGCGTTTTCCTTCACCTCATCTGTTTCTTCAGATATTTGTTCTTCTACTTCCTCAGCTGCCTTTTCTTTCAAATCTACTATTTCTTCTTGAACACCTTCAACTGTAGTTTCCACGGAGTCTCTGGTATCTGATATTGTTTCGTCTATTTGATCAGCAGCCTTTTCAGTTTCCTCTTTTGCCCCACATATTTCCTCTTCAACATCTTTTCTCACTTCTGAAACTTCCTTCTCAATGTCCTCTTTCACCGTTTCAACCTCCTCTTTTGCCTTCCCAAATAAACCTGCCCCAAATGCTTTGACCTGTCCAAACAGACCAACTGCCTCTTCCTTTGCCTCATCTGTTTCTGAAGATATTTGTTCTACAACCTCCTGAGCGACCTTTTCCTTGACGTCAGATATTTCCTCTTGAACTGTAGTTTCTATAGATTCCTTGGTACCACATACTGTTTCATCTATTTGATCTGTAGCCTTTTCAATTCTCTCCTCTGCTTCCAACATTTCTTCTTCAACATCTTCTCTCACTGCTGATACTTTCTCCTCAATGTTTTCTCTTGTGGTTTCAACTGCGTCAGTTTTCCCAAATAAATCCACTCCGAATCCTTTGATTTGCCCAAACAAACCAGTCGCCCTTTCCTTGGCGTCATCTGTTTTTCCAGATATTTGTTCTTCTACTTCCTCTGCTGTCTTATTTTTCAAATCTACTGACACCTTCTTCTCAATGTCTTCCTTCGCAGCTTCAATTTCCTCTTCTGCCTTCCCAAATAAACCTGTTCCAAATGCTCTGACTTGTCCAAATAGACCAGTGGCTTTTCCTTTGGCCTCATCTGATTCTTCTCTTACTTCAGACATTTGTTCTCCAACCTCGTCAGAAACCTTTTCTTTGAGATCATCTATTTCTTCTTGCACATCTCCAACCGTAGTTGTTATTGTTTCTTTGGTATCATATATTGTTTCATCTATTTGATCTGTGGCCTTTTCAAAGTCCTCCTTTGTTTCAGATATTTCCTCTTCAACATCTCTCAGTTCTGACACCTTTTCCTCAATGTCGTCTTTCACAGCTTCAACCTCCTCTTTTGCCTTCCCAAATAAACTTGCCCCAAATGCTCTGACTTGTCCAAATAGACCAGAGGCTTTTCCTTTGACCTCATCTAATTCTTCTCTTACTTCAGATATTTGTTCTCCAACCTCCACAGAAACTTTTTCTTTGACATCGGCTATTTCTTCTTGCGCTTCTCCAACCGTAGTTTCCATTGTTTCTTTGGTATCAGCTACTGTTTTGTCTATTTGACCAGTGGCCTTTTCAAATTCTTCTTTTGCCTCACATATTTCCTCTTCAGTATCTTCTCTCATTTCTGACACTTTTTCTTCAATGTCGTCTTTCACAGCTTCAACTTCTTGTTCAACCTTTCCAAATAAACCTGTTCCAAAGATCTTGACTTGTCCAAATAGACCAGTTGCTGTTTCCTTTGCCTCATCCGATTCTTCTTCGACCTCAGATATTTGTTTTCCTACCTCTTCAGTTATCTTTTCTTTGACATCGTCTATTTCTTCTTGCACATCTTCAACTGTAGTTTTCATTGATTCTCTGGCATCAGATATTTCTTCTGCAGCATCTTCTCTGAAATCTGATACTTTCTCCTGGATGTCCTGTTTCACGGTTTCAATTTCCTCTCCTGTCTTACCAAGTAAACCAGCCCCAAACTTTATGACTTGTCCGAACAAATTAGTGGCTTCTTCTTTGGCAATATCTCTTTCTTCATATATCTGTTCTTCTGTAGCCTCCGTGACATCTGCTATTTCTTCTTGTATATCTTGCACTTTAGCTTCCCCTGATTCTTTGGTATCATGTACCATTTCGTCTATTTGATCTGTAGCCTTTTCAATTTCCTCCTTTGCTTCAGATATTTCGTCTTCAATCTGGTCTCCTACTTTTGATACTCTCTCTTCCGTATCCTCCTTCACAGCTTCAACCTCAACCTCTTCAGCCTTTCCAAATAAACCTGCTCCGAACGCTTTCACTTGTCCAAACAGACTCACTGTCTTTTCCTTGGCCTTATCTGTGTCTTCTGTTACCTCAGATATTTGTTGTTCTACTTCTTCAGCTGCCTTTTCTTTAACGTCCGTTATTTCGTCTTGAACATCTTCAACTGTATCTGATATTGTTTCGTCTATTTGATCACCAGACTTTTCAATTTCCTCCTTTGCTTCAGATATTTCCTCTTGAACATCTTCTCTCACCTCTGCTACTTTCTCCTCAATGTCTTCCTTAGCAGCTTCAGCTTCCTCTTTGGCCTTTCCAAATAAACCTGCTCCAAATGCTTTGACTTGTCCAAAGAGACCGACTGTCTTTTCCTTGGCCTCGTCTACTTTTTCTGTTATTTCATACATTTGCTCTACCTTTTCAGCTGCAATATCTTCGACGTCTGCTATTTCGTCTTGCACATCACGCGCAGTGGTTTCCAATGAATCTTCTATCCCTATCATTTTGTCCTTTACTTCAGATATTTTCTCATCAATGTCTCCTCTTACACCTGACACTTGTTCCTGAAGAGCTACTGTTTGCTCACTGATTTCTGCAACAATTTCAGTCGACTCGTCTTTTAGGTCTGAAATTTCCTCGCGTGCTCTGGATAATAGATCTTCTTGCATATCTTGGACAGCTGTTTCTAATACCTGTCTTTTTTCATGTATTTTCTCTTCCATATCGTCGCCAACCCTTTCGATTTGCTCTTTCGCATGGAAAACTTTTTCGTCTATATCTTTATTAGTTGTTTCGATTTCTTTCTCTGCTGTACCCAATACTCCTGCTCCAAAAGCTTTCACTTGGTCAAACAATTCAGTGGCTGCTTCGCTGGCTTCACCGATTTCCTCCTCCGTTTCCACAACTTTTTCATGGATCTCCGTAACAGTTTTGTCATGAACGTCCGGTATTTGATCTTCAAGATCCTCCATAACTGCTTCCTGTACATCAGAAATTGTTTCACTTATTTCAGAGACAACTTTTATTTTTGATGTGCCTATTTCCATATCATCGCCTACTAATTCCACAACACCCCTTGTGTCTGTTATTTGTTTTTGAATGTCGATTCCGGCTTCCTCGGTGTCAATTTTAGTTTCTTTAATTTTGGCATCAACTTTGTCGACGACGTCAGGTAATTCTTGATCTACTAATTTCCCAGTGGCATCCACACCATCTTTAACAGTGGATACGCCGTCAGAAATTTCTTTTTCTATGTCAGAAACTAAACGAACTCCTTTCTCCCTAGGTTTTCCAAATTTGCCACAAATCTCAGATTGAATTGGAATAAACTCAATTGGTTCTTCAATAATTTCTTCGATTTCTTCAGAGGCCTCAGTAATTTCCTTTTCTACCGTATCTAGTTCAATGGACTCCTCGACAGTGATTTCTGGTTGCCCAACAGCATACACGACTTCGACCTCCACTTGTTCTTCACTTACAGACTCGACCATTGCCATTGCAACTGTTTCGTCGATTTCTTTAGCAGCGTCTTCCAATTCAGCTTCAACTTCCTCACCCATTAATTCTTTCACATCCACTTCAACAATTTCATCCGAGACTTTCTTGATTTCAATCAGTTCTTTGACTTCTTTTCCTGCTTCCTCGATTTCTGCTTCAATCTTTTCCAACTCAATTGGTTCTTGAATCTGTTCTTCAATTTTTTTATTACCTACATCAATTGCTGTCTCTACTGTCTCAAATATTTCTGCTTCAACTTTTTCTATGCAAACTGGTACGTCAATTTCACGTACAGCTTCATCAACCTCCGCTTCAACTCTCTCAATATTTTCTGTCTCGACTTTTTCCACCTCAAATGGTTCCTCGGTAATTTCTTCAATTTCTTTCACTACTTCTGTCCCAACTGTTTCGTCTTCAGTTGGTTCTTCGATCGCTTCTTTAATATCCTTTTCTACTGTCTCTCCTGCAACAATCTCTTCTTTGTCAGCCTGAACTTTTTCAATGATCTCGGTTTCAGCCTTCTCCAACTCAATTGATTCTTCAATTTCTTTCGCAGCCTCTTCTGTGTCAGCCTCGACGTTCTCAACGATCCCGGCCTCCACCTTTACTACTTCAATTGGTTCTTCAACTTTTTTTTCAATCATTTCCTCAACTTCTTCCATAGTCTCAACTTTCTCTACAATATCAGGCTCTAATTCAGCTATATCTGTTTCATCTGCTTTTTTCTCTGCTGGTTCTTCGATTGTTTCTCTGATATCTGTTCTCAGTGCTTCTTCACCAACAGCCTCTTCTACGTCAGTCGGAACTTTCTCAATGATTTCTGAATCAACTTTTTCTCCTTCAACTCTTTCTTCAACTTCTTCTACCTTAGTCTCAACGTTCTCAATTAATTCAGCTTCAACCTTTTCCACTTTAATTGGCTCTTCGGTCCTTTCTTCAACTTCATTCACAGTGACTTCTACGTCAGCGTCGATTTTGTCAATGATTTCTGCTTGAACCTTTTCAAATTCAATTGGTTTCTCAACTTCTAATTTTGATTCAATTTTCTCAATGACCTCGGCCTCAATTGTGTCTACTTCAATCATTTCTTCAATAGCTTTTTCGTCCTCAACCTCAGCTTTCACAATAACCTTGGCTTCAACCTTTTCCATTACAAATGGTTCCCCAATTGTTTCTTGAACTTCTTTTACAGCCTCTACATTAGCTTCAACCTTCTTAATAATATCTGCCTCAACCTTTTCTATGACTACAGGGACTTCAATCATTTCTTTAACAGCCTCTTCCACCTCAGCTTCAATTTTCTCAACAATCTCAGTCTCAACTTTTTGTATATCAATTGGCTCCTCGATCATTTCTTCAGTTTCTTTCACAGCCTTTTCTGCTTCAACTTTCTCAGTGACCTCTGTCTCAACTTTTTGTACTTCGATGGGTGCTTCAATCATTTCTTCAACGGCCTCTTCTACCCCCGTCTCAATTTTCGCGATAACCTCTGTCTCGAGTTTTTCTACTTCAATCATTTTTCCAACAGTCTCTTCTACCTCAGTCTCAACTTTCTCAGCAACATCTGCCTGAACCATTTCCACTTGAAATGTTTCTGCAACTTCTTTCAGGGTCTCTTCTACATCAGCCTGACATTTCTCAATAATCTCTGTCTCAACCTTTTCTACTTCAATTGGTTTCAATTCAATCGTTTCTTCAACTTCTTTCAATGTCTCTTCTTCAACCTCAGCCTCAACTTTCTGAACGACTTCTGTCTCAATTTTTTCAGCTTCCTCAATCGTTTCTTTAACTTCCTTCAATGCAGCATCTACCTCAACCTCAACTTTCTCAATGACCTGTGCCTCAACCTTTTCTACTTCAATTGGTTCCTCAATCGTTTCTTCAACTTCTTTCAATGCCTCTTCAATCTCAGCCTCAACTTTCTCAAAGACCTGTGCCTCGACCTTTTCTACTTCAACTGGTTCCCAAATCATTTCTTCAACTTCTCTCAATGCCTCTTCAACCTCAGCCTCAACTTTCTCAATGACCTGTGCCTCAACCTTTTCTACTTCAACTGGTTTCTCAATCGTTTCTTCAACTTCTTTCAATGCCTCTTCTACCTCAGCCTCAACTCTCTCAATAAAATCTGCCTCTACTTCAATTGGTTTTTGAATTTCTTTCAGTGTCTCTTCTACCCCAGCCTCAACTTTTTCAATGACCCCAGACTCTATTTTCTCAATGATCTCTGTCTCAACTTTTTCTACTTCGATTGGTTCCTCAATCGTTTCGTCAACTTCTTCCAACGCCTCTTCCATCTCAACTTCGACTTTCTCAATAATATCTGCTTCAACTATTTCCACCTCAATTGGTTCCTCAATCATTTCTTCAACTTCTTTCAAAGCTTGTTCTACCGCAGTCTCAACTTTTTCCACTACAATTGGTTCCTCAATCATTTCTTCAACTTCTTTCAAGGCATGTTCTACCGTAGTCTCAACTTTTTCCACTACAATTGGTTCCTCAATTGTTTCTTCAATTTCTTTCAAGGCTTCTTCTACCTCAGCCTTAACTTCTTTAATAGCCTCTATCTTTTTTACGTCAACAGGTACTTCAAACATTTCTTCAACAGTCTGTTTTACTTCAGTTTCAATTTTCTCCACGACATCCGCCTCAACCTTTTCAACTTCAACTTTCCCAATCTCTGTTTCGATCTTTTCTACTTCAATTGGTTTTACTGCTTGAACTTCAATAATCCTTGCCTCCATATTTTTTAGTTCAACTGACTTCTCGATAAATTCTTGAACAGCTTCTACCTCGGCCTCAACTTTCTCCGTAATCTCAGCCTTGACCTTCTCTATCTCAATTGGTTCCTGAATAATTTCTTGAACAGCCTGTTCAACCTCAGCCTCAACTTTCTCAACAATCTCAGCCTCAACCTTCTCAGTCTCAATTGGTTCTTGAATAATTTCTTGAACAGGATGTTCAACCTCAGCCTCAACTTTCTCAACAATCTCAGCCTCAACCTTCTCTGCCTCAATTGGTTCCTGAATAATTTCCTGAACAGGCTGTTCAACATCAGCCTCAACTTTCTTAACAATCTCAGCCTCAACCTTCTCTGTCTCAATTGGTTCTTGAATAATTTCTTGAACAGGCTGTTCAACCTCAGCATCAACTTTCTCCGTAATCTCGGCCTTGACCTTCTCTATCTCAACTGGTTCCTGAATAATTTCTTGAACAGGCTGTTCAACTTCAGTCTCAACAATCTCAGCCTCAACCTTCTCTGTCTCAATTGGTTCTTGAATAATTTCTTGAACAGGCTGTTCAACCTCAGCCTCAACTTTGTCAACAATCTCAGCCTCAACCTTCTCTACCTCAATTGGTTCTTGAATCGTTTCTTCCACTGCCTGTTCTACCTTTTCAATGACCACAGCTTCCACCTGTTGTTCCATTTCTTTCGCTACTGTTTCGGCCTCTTCTATCTCACTTGCAATAATCATACTTTCTATCTGATTAATATCTGCCTCAGCTTCTTTGACTGTTTTTCTATCAGAAACATCTTGCGGTGTTTCACCTATTTTTTCAGCATGCAATCGTTCAGTTTCAATTGCAACTTCAGCCTCTACAAATTCAACCGTTTCTTTGAATGCTTCGGGTTCAACCACACCTGCCGCTGGTTCTACAAGCTCTTCTACTGGTTCACTCTCAGGAGAACTCTCTCGTTTGACCTCTTTTTGTTCCATATCTAATCTTTCTTCAGATTCATATCTTTGTATAAGACTCTTGACACTAACAGTTGGGGGAGTTTCTACGGTGATCATGGACTCTTCGCGTTTGGTTTCAGTTTCAAGTGATTGTCCATCTTCGGGGATGAGTTCAGGGGATCTTGCAGTTTCAACATCAGCTGCAAGATTATCAAGATTTTCGTCAGAAAGAATGGGAACCTGCCCTCTTTCAAAATGTTCAATGATTTTAGTGGCTTTGGTTACTGTTTTGGTTACAGTGGTGGCTTTCGTTTCTGCTACAATGGGTGGTTCAGTTTCCACCCTAGTGGTGATCGAACTGGTGATGATAGTGGTCGGGGAGCTTGGCTCAATGTCAGCTTTTTCCCCAGGGACAACTTGGTCAGTCGGTGCTTCATCATGAGGTTTTCGTTCAAACATAGAAACAATAGAGAAAACGCTTTTTTGCTTTTCTTCCACTGCTTTGTTACCTTTTTAAGTTCCAATTGATCACACACATATTGTGGTTGGGAGATAGAACAAGATCCATCCAAGATTGCATATCCAAATGGAAGCATGAAAGAAAAGCAGAACAAAACACGTTATGAAAGTTACAGATGTTATTTCTGAAGGATCAAAAAATGCCTGAAGGAGAATGAACAGAAGCTGGCATAGACAGAAGCAAAAGGAAGCAAAAGCAAAGCAAGCATTAATAATTATCCAAAAGGGAAGCACCTGACATTCTGAATTTTCACCAAAAGCATTCAATTTCATATCACACTGAAACCTCAAGTCCCTAGCAGAGCTAAGCTTTTCTAAACTGTTAGTCAATTTATGCCTCAAATAACGAACGTATGCTCTAAATTAGTAGCCTGTAGTTTGACTGGGTGTTGACATCTTTGTTGTGAACAAACTTCGTTCTTAATCAGAAAATGTTAAATAGCTGTGATGATGTTAAATTGTTGCAGCAGAAAGGAAAGTCTAGGAAAAGGGGGTGCTGAGGATGTGGGAAACGAAACAATGTCCTTTCAATTTCTGCTAGCAACTCATGAGCTAGCTGACCTAATTAATGCAATGGTGTTCTGGGGCACAATCGTCATGCAAAAAGGTTAGTTTTCTTTTTAAAAGTGGTTTGAACACGTGTAAATTGGGGTTTTTAATGAACATCCACCAAAACCATTCCCTGTAAAGTGTCTTTTTGAAAAGAATGAAAAAAATTAAACATGATAAATCAGTAATCAAAAGATAAATATCATGCTTTTATTTTCAATTGTTAATATAACATAGTACATGTTAACAGTAGAAATTACACACAGATTGAAGTCTCAATCTAAAACCCTGACGATCAAAATTAGAAAAAAAGAACAGTGGTAGTGGTTATTGGTGGTGTAGATAGAGAAAAGCATTGCAACAGTGGTGTAAAATGGGAACGTTCTGGAGTAAATAGTCCATGCCACATGGAGGCGCTGGCTTGGGCGTTTGGGCGCCACCCTGTAGATAGCGCTACAGTACAGCAACAAAAAGGAACGGGGCGTTTTTAGTTTTCATAAACAGCAGCTGCATGAACAAACCGAATCCTCTATGATGTTTACGTGCCTGCAAGCGATTTAGTGAAATGTTCTAGTATTGAAAAAAAAGGTTTAAACGTCATTTCAATAATTAGTAATAATCTCAGAGTATGGTTCACAATTCAAAGAGCTGGGGACATCATTTCACTTTCAATGATCATAAGGAATTTGGCAAGTTGTACATGCCGCTGATCTATGCATTGGGCCGGAGGAGGCAGGGACAGGGACACAGTGAGCAAACTACCTTGGGCGTCTTCCAACTCCAGCGTCCCTTCTGACGTCATAGTCGCTGGTGACGCAGATGAAATGTCTAAAAATGTCAGAGGTTTTGTTTAAAGAGTAACTGAACAATGTATACACGTACATTTAACACATTTCTGTTGGGGCCACCTGCTTAAAAATTGATGTAATCATTACATTAGGGCGTCACGGAATGAATGCAAAAATTAAATTCATTTCATGGGAAAGATCAATCAATTTATAATGAAAGAAAGACAAGAGTGTGAGAAAATTCAAAGATAACAAGAAAGTTGCTAACACCAATCTTTGCCTTTGAACTGCCCTAGACTTATTCGGTGCTGTGTGCCTGACCTACGAACTAACTTCTAAATTAAAACATAAAATATTTTCCAGGAAAGTACAGACGGCATGCAATTTTCTTTACAAAATGTGCACAACATAATCATGAAAACTACAGATATTTTGTGGCACCATCATCTGCTTAAAATTATTTAAATTCTAAATGGTGAAATTTCTCGGGCATGTTCTAAAACAGCCATTAAATTTGTATTACGCATTTTGATGAGAGTGCCACTTCAAACTGATACATAATTTATCCAGAGACTGTTGACTGTTTTCTGCACATGGCACAAACACAGAAAATAAAAACTGCCACAGTGACAATCAGATAGGTTTTGTCATCTGAAATAAAGCCACCAAAATAAAAAATACGTTACATCTAGAGAAAAAACACAAGCGTGATTGACTATATATGGATTTGACATTGACTCGAATACTGTCATCAATTCTTTTTTTTGGGGGTGGGTTGATATGGGTACTGATGCTGGTTCTTAGAAAGATTCGAATTACTTCAAATGGTCGAATCGCCCTCAACAACGATGCCTTGTAAAGTAAATAAAAACTGGAACAACAAAGATACAGCATTTCTTCGTTTTTGACAAACTGTACTAATTTCATAAATGAGTACTTGGACGTATTTGTGTAGATCAGTTGCAAAAGGAATCTGAGCAGTATATCAAGTAATGCCAAAGCACAAAGTCAGTCTGGCTTCTTTAAGGTTCGACTGATAAGTGCGCGCCACCACGAATGTGTAAAATACTATAGAAATATATCTGCCACAGGTAGACCTATATGTAATAATTAGTATTTCTATAGCTTCATTGCACTACCTTCTTCAGTATGTTTTTCTAATCCGTAATATTTGACAAAATCATCTTCATCAACGGGCGTGCTTAAATCTTCCGTAATCGTGATGGTCACGGGCGCGTTCTCATCGGTAACTGAAAAGCCAACAAATATGGCAAAAGAAAAGAAAAACAGAAAAAGGAATATTATAACAAAAACAGGAAAAGGAAACAACATGCGTGTAATATACAGTCCCATACGGAAGCATTAATTACTATCCTATACGCATACTTAGTTGCGGAAATAGTTCTTGGGGAATGTGTACGGACAATGGAAAATATCAGCCAATATATTCAGCTTGTTTTCCTTGACAAAAGAGAAGTCCACAAGGTATTAGATTTACCGATTTGATGATAAATTAAAAAGATACAAAATAATTTCACCCTCAATTTCGACCACAATTGTGCACTCGTAATGCACACAGCGCCGTTATATTTTGACCAAACTTCGCACAATGCAAATGAGTCAAAAGGAACTAATTAACACCAAATACAATGTCGTTTTTCCTGTGGACTCTCTTCAACCCTTTATGCAATGTTACTGGTACACTGACCAAAAAAATTCACCGAAGTACTGATGAAATAATTTAAAAAATAAACAACTGAAATGCATCCAGTGTGAATGGCCTGCTCCTATGTGTGTGTCCTAGCCTAACACCTTGTCCTAACTAACACGTATCTCCTCTACTGGTCTGTATCACACTTCAATAGTTTTGTTAGAAAGTACTATGATCACTCCAATTCTGCTTGTCATTCGTACTTCAATCTCTCGATTCTCTTTTAACCAGTAAATCCATGCCGTGTTTCTAATTTATTGCACTTTCCATTTTCATTTTTCTTCATTAAAACTCGCATAGAAATAAAATATGTGTTTTGTGTTTCTCTGGGACTCAAAGCATTCAAACAGAAAGGGTTTGCAACAAAAACATATCATTTTGAAGCTTTTTTTTCATTCAGGCAGATTGTCGCGACTTGCGTTTCATACAATGCATTTTGCAAAAACAATAAGGCCAACCAAAATATTTGCTGCAATGCTGTGTACACTAGTAACGAGATACTCTTTTTGTGTGTGGCACATTCAAACCTGGTGGCGTAGTCTTATGGTACCAGACCTCAGCTATAGTCACAACAACGCAACGCAATGAATATGATGCGTGAATAAAGTTTTTTTTGTGGTCCATATATCTACGATCAGGTTTGACTGTGCTCTCATGTCATAACCACCACATCAAGCAAACATTTAAACTTTTCTTCGGAGATGCCAAAAATTAATACATTGAGATATTCCAGACATTTCATTCAAAAACACAAATATACCAACTTAATCTTTACGAATTCCCTTGAACTTTCTGTTCGTGTTTTCATGCAAACCTTTTCGTGTACTTTTTCGTTTAAATCCCTGAATTGTTATTTATGTTATTTACGTTTATTTGTTCACCTCCATTTTAGTGCCATTGGGTGACTTTTCTGCCTTTTGGAGAAGATGGTTGTGTTATTAGACTACGGATAAAACTGGGTGAAGTTCTTTCCAAAGTAATTTACGGGTGCAAAAAAATAAGAAAGAGGTAACATTTAAACAATGAAAATAGTCAAACTAAAACAAATGTAACTTAAAAAGCAGCCATTTATTAGTTACATGGTATGTACATGTACATCAATAAAGCATTAAAAATCAGTCCATTTACACACAAACTGAAGCCATTCCTTCAAACTATGAATCAATTTGATCAATTACCCTCAAAAGTCGTGAAATCAATTTCCTTTATAAATGTTTAAACCAAAGAAAAACTCAAAAATGATCCATATTTTGATAAATGCTTCTAAATACGTCAGAACTAAGTTTGCCAACTTCATACATCTAAATAAGGTTTCGCTTTAATCCATGCACGGATTCGAATTAATAAAAGTAGTGACATCCATTTTCTTCGTAACTAAAACTCGCATTAATAGCAACACGTATACTTTGCATCATGCATTTAGTGTGACGGTGTAGCAACTAAAGGTGCTCATTTTGATGAGTAATTGGTGCACGAGTAATGTTTGGACTGATTGACTTCATTGCGCATAATACTTTTGACAAATATAGCTACTTCACTACAGATTCAGATTCATTTTTACATATTATCAATTTACATATTTCGTGTAAAATTTCAAGTCCTAACATTACTTATTGTACAGACTTCTCGCATGCTATATCCAACAATACATAAGGTACAAACACGACTGTTTAAAATAGATAAAATTACTTTTCACTTTGGGGGAAATTAAAAAATACACAAATAACAAAGGGCAAACATATAAAATCAATACAACATAAAAACAACCAAACATAATCTTTGCATTATTGCAGAAAAATCTGGGATTTTGAAATACGAAGGTAAACAGGTCAGCCATGTAAATTTTACATACATGCAAATAAAGAAATGTGTGCGGCTGTTCTTGATTGTGAACACAGAAGATCATCTTGTTTATAAAAACACAAAAAATGTCCAACCAAACAGAACATATACTTTCCAGGAATAAAATATACAGAAGATTGTAGCAATACCTTAGGAAGTATACACGGAAATATTTCGGCGAATAAAAAGACAGTACATAATATATGACATGTATCTACTATGGCAGCATGCTTTTTTAGACATGTAGTTAATCTGATACCACTGATACGAATGTCCGAAGTTTAGGAAAATTGTTTAAAACGCATTGTTATTTGGGTGATATCATATTAAATACAACTGTCAATTGATTCGGTGTTTGTTGTATGTTCGGTAAATTAATCTTTGCCGGATCCAGATTAAAACGAAAACCACGATCTCCCACTCACTCCTGGATCCGCCACTGTTAACATAATATCGAAAGTGAAATGGTTGATTTGAAGCAATTCAACAACTACCTAGACTCTGGTAATTTGTCAACAATATTTACAAGTAGAGAAAGGCTATTCCATTTTCTTCAAGAAAAGCATAAAGCACAATATTTCAATCAAACTACGGGATAGAAAAACAAAACTAAGGCTTGCTGCCCAAATCAACCACAAATGAAAATTCCCTTACTGCATAGGTAATTTGCCCTGGACAACTCTACGGGGAATTCCCGTTGACTTGCCCAGGTCACATCCAAACAACAACATGGGCAAAAATATACAAAAGAAAACACAAACTGACGAAACAGCTCCTACTGGTTCGGCATTTTAGTCATCACCCATTAGCACTCCTATTTTTCACCTTTTCTGAACACTCTCTATACTTGTAGAGAGTGTCGATATTGTGATGTATCATTTCCCGAAAATGTATATTTGTGTGGAAACGAATTTTCTTTTGCCCCTCGGTTTTCAAGATATACTGTGTGCTTTGTCGTGTTTAGGTAAAGTTCAATATGTACCTTCAAGCATGGCTGATTCGTCCGGAATGCTGACGTGTGGTGCGACTTGCTGTCCGTCTATGTGAACTAGTACTTCTGAAAAAGTACGAGAAAAAAAATATCAATAATTAACAAATTCTTCATTTTATTTTGAACAAACATTTGAAGGTTCTTCTTATTACACAACAAATGAGTTCATATCCATTTTGCAACTGAAGGGCATATCCTTTTCGAAACTATCGTATTTCGTTGCTCGTAAATCTGAAAACAAAATTCGGGTTATCCAACATTGACCGTGTACAATTAATGACATGACATCCTACATTTTAATTAAATCATTCCTTACTGTACCAAAACCATTATTTTGGTGACATTATTTTAAAATTTACTACTTAAACGTTAATTAAACATAATCAACTTATTAAAAACTAGTTACTTAACTTAAAATATTATTTCTTTAATTCTCTATTTCAACAGGTAGTTAATGCTTTGAGTAGTGTCCAGTTATTTTTGTTATGCAATGAAATCGACTACAAGCGTGGGAACCAATTCCAAATAAAAGCGTCTTGGAGTGGTGCACAATGCAGTTCATATTACCTTTCGATAAAAAAATTAGAGTACCAGCCCCAAATGTGCTAAGCAGCAGGGATAAATTTTCATATACAATTTTTTTCGGTTGTACCAATGTATTTTTAAAAGTCGTAAAATTTTAGAGGGAGACAAATTTCCAAATATCTGTCTTGATGGCTCTTGTGTGAGTGGAAAACAGACACTGAAAGCATCGATTCACAGAAGAAATTTTCTGTGATAAGGCACATAATTAATATACTTCACCCAGCAGCTAACTATGTTAATTAAAAATAAAGAAAAAGAAGAAACTTCTATCTCTCATAAAAAGTAGAAACTTCTACATCTAATAAAAAGAATATTTTCAATTGGAAAAGTAGAGGTAACAAAATTACCCATTATCTCCCTCTGATTATTAATAGAAAATGCTATTATATCCTATTCTAAGACAGCATGGTTATGATTTTTAAATACCAGCATAATTACAAGCACTGTAAAACGTACTAGACTTTACTACACATGTAAAGTCCAATGCGTTTTTGCACCAAATCCGCTGCTTTCCAATGCACCAGTTTCAGCAAGAAAAGCACGTTATGTTACAGACCCTGCAAGGGCAAAGTTGGAAGACTCCAAACTATCTAACTTAACGTTGGAGGGGGGGGGGGTGTCAAACAATTATGACTAGAGACCGGGTATGTTAGGTAGAAGGAAAGAGATCCCTTTTTTCCTTAAACCTAATTAATCTGGAATGAAGAAACCTGTTTATCAATTACAAAAAGGGCAAAATGACGAACAATTAAATTGACAAATGGGGGCAACTGTCACTTCATAAACGAGACTTATAGCAAAATACCAGGAATGATGTCTTATTCTACAAATAGAAGTCATTTGTATTTGTGGAGGCTGACTGGCTAACGTTCTAGTATTAGTAGTAGTACAATGACATCGTTACTGCTGCAGGCTATTTGTGCCCGTGACCTTGCAGATCGGAACAATGCACCGCAAATAGCAAAGATAAAAATGCAATAAATAAAAACAAAGTCATAAAGATCCACCATATGAAACACAAGCACGGAATAATGAGTAGGAAAGCTCGTCATGCATGCAGGCTGTTAGGTGCAGTGGCTTTGATTTCCAGTCAATAGTAGTATGTATACCTGCTTGAGGGTGACGGCCTGGCGGGGCGCCGTATGCGTATGACTGATCTTCGGCTTGCACCATGTCCTCGTCGTGCCCATCAGCGAGACCCATAACGGCATCGGTACCCTCCATAAGGGTACGCTCCGTCTTGAGCTGCTGCTCAGTCTTGGTCACAACCTTCTTTTTCACGACAGTGCCATCGTCCAGGGTTTCCTCGAACTCCTGCACGTCGGTTGATTCCACGGGTTCCGTCTGCATCCTGTCCGTGTACACCTGGTACTCGGGGTCGAACGACCCGGACGTGTTGAGCATCATTTGTGCTTGTTCCTCTGTGGTGGGCAGATCGCTCTCCGGTCCTTCCATCACGACGCGCTTGACAATAGTCTGCTTCTGTCGGGTCTTGATCACTTTGCGTTTAACAACGGTTCCGTCTGGCATCGTCTCCTCGAACTCCTGGACGTCCGTCTCGACCTGCGGCTCGCCCTCGATTGTGTCGGTGTACACGCGCACGCTGGGCTTCTCACTGTCAATAGAATCGGTCGGGGAGGCCAGCTCTGTGGGGGAAGAAACATAAGGAATAGGTGAAACAACGTCTCTGGCGTCAGCGCTGAAGCCGGAGCGAATACTTGACGTCTCCGAGATGTCTGATTCAGGTACTTCCTCTGTGAATACGTCCTCGATCACCTCTCCATCCGGACCTACCCTGCGGATTTTCTTAGTGATTATTTTCCTGACCTTAGTTTTCATTGCACGTCGCTTGACCACGGTGCCGTCCGGTAAAGTTTCCTCTACCTCGTCCAGTTCACTGGCAGTCAGCTGTGGACCGACGATCAGCGAAGGCAGATCTTCCCGCTTCTCCCTGTATTGCGGCACCACGTTGCCCTCGTCTATGGACTTTTGATGTTGTGGCGGCGAACGCTCAGCATCAATGTGTACGTCAGGAAGGATCTCGTCATCGTCGATGGGTTCACGCGGAGGTTCCCTCGGCGCTTGTGGTCTTGACACTACCACTGGAATGACTTCCTCCGAGATCTGCTTTGGCAGGATCGATTTTCTCTCAGGCCCTGAAACATCTTCACGTATTACTTCTTCTTTTATACTACCATCAGGCATGACTGTGATTACAGTGCGAGTAATAGTAGTAGCAGTACGTGTGGTGATGATGCGCTTATTGATTACAGTGCCATCTTCGAGAGTTTCTTCGAATTCGTGCTCCTCCACATCCAAAGCATCCTCGGGCATAACAATATCACGAGTTCTTAAGGATGGCGGTTCCAGCTGTGGACTGGCCCCCTCCATTGATATCTTAGTTTTCGCTGCCGTTGACGTTGTGAGTTGTTCGGTGACGACCTGTGTAGTTCTTGCCGTTAGTTCTTGTGGTGGTGCCTGGTCCTTGGTTCTGGTGACCTCTGTTCTGCGGATAATCTTCTTGACCCATGTACCATCAGGCAGCAACTCCTCGAACTCTTCAACTGACACGTCCTGCTCCAGACCTTCTCCCTCAGCATCTCGTACTCCAGGAGGCAGCTGTGTCACGTCTTCTTCGATTACTCGGCCAAGGAACTGTTCTCTCGTCGTCTTACGTTCTACACCTCCGACCACCGTTACCTCTATTACCGGTTTCACATGCTCCGTCGTGGTGATCTTCCTGACAATCGTCACGCCATTTCCTAATCTCTCCTCAAATGTTTGTACATTAACCCTGTGACTAATGTCTTCCTCTGTGATCCTTAGTTCCTGTCTTTGCGCCGTTCCCATGACTCTTGTCCGCCTAGTTATTTTCTTTACCCACGTCCCGTCAGGTAACGTCTGCTCAGACGTCTGGACAGACGTTTCCCGACCAGTTCCCTTGAAATTGGGATCAGTGACTCCCGGTGGCAATTCGGTTATTTCTTCCTCAACTTCTTTTCCCACTGGCTTCTCCGATGTTGTCTTGCTTTCTACTCCTTTAACAACAACGATTTTCGTCACAGCGCGTACATGTTGCGTGGTTGTTAACTTTGTCAATGATGTTCCACCATCGGGCAGTTTGTCTTCGAACGTTTCTACGTAGGTTCTCTTCTCAATGTCTCCTTCAACAATCTTTGTTGGTGCAACACTCTCTAGCACCTTAACCCTTGTAGTTTTTATTAATTTGTTTTCCCAGATTCCATCGGGCAATGTGGCTTCAAATTCTTTTACTGTCGTCTCAGTTTCAACGCCTTCTTTTGAAAGATCTTCCACGCCTGGCGGTAGCTCCTTCACGTCTTCTTCTATTTCTCTGCCGATAACCTGCTCTGTTACCTTTTTCTTTTCCACTCCTTTTACTATAAGAATTTTAGTTATTGGCTTAACATGTTCTGTGACTTTCACGTCCTTTATTCTAATGGTCCCATTATCAAGTTTTTCCTCAAATGTCTCTACACTAGTTTTCAATACTGGATGTCCTTCTATTATTGTTGGTTCTGTTGATGCAATCGTTGCCTTTGTTTTCGATATCTTCTTCTTTTCCCATGATCCATCTGGCAATGTTTCTTGGAAAGCTTCCACAGAGGTTTCTTTCTCTATTCCTTCAGCATCAGGATCTTTTATACCTGGAGGCAATTCTACAATATCCTGAAAGATTTCCCTACCTTCAAGTCTTTCCAGTGTTTGCTGCTGTGAAACACCATTCACTACAACAGTTCCTGTTACAGGTCTAATATGGTCAACATATGTAACTTTTGTTATTACCAATGACCCATCATCTAGTTTATTTTCAAATGTTTCTATATTGGTTCTATGTACTAGTTCTCCTTCTACAGCTTGAGGAGCAACATGGGAAATAACAACAGTTTTCTTGACCTTTTTCTTTTCCCATGTTCCATCTGGCATTGTTTCTTCTGATTCTTTAATGGATGTTTCTGTGCCGAGTCCTTCTCCACCTGGCTCAATGACTCCAAATGGTAATTCTGTAACATCCTCTATGATTTCTCTCCCTATAAATTGTTCTGTTGTGTCTTGCTGATCAACACCATCTACTGTGACTGTTTCTGTTATTGGTTTAATATGTTCTATCGTTGTTCTTTGAGTGAACAATGTTGCCCCAAGTGGAAGCTGTTCTCTAAATGTTTCTACATTGGTTTTCAGTTGAACTTCACCTTCAATAGGTGGTGCCTGTTGCAAAAACTCCACTGTTTTAATTTTAACTGATTTCTTTTCCCACACCCCATCAGGTAACGTTTGATCAAATTGTTCAACGGCGATTTCCGTCTTGAGACCATCACCGGATGGGTCTTCTACACCAGGAGGAAGATCAGTCACTTCCTCCTCTATTTCCCTACCAACCAACTTTTCCGTTACCTTTTTCCTTTCTATCCCTTTTACAACAAGTATTTCAGTGATCGGTTTTATATGTTCCGTAACTTTTACATTTCTTACCCTGACTCTACCATTATCTAGCTTATCTTCGAATGTTTCTACACAAGTTTTCAATACTGGATGTCCTTCTATTATTGTTGGTTCTGTTGCTGTAATGGTTGCCTTTGTTTTTGATATCTTCTTCTTTTCCCACGACCCATCTGGCAATGTTTCTTGGAAAGCTTCCACAGAGGTTTCTTTCTCTATTCCTTCAGCACCAGGATCTTTTATACCTGGAGGCAATTCTACAATATCCTGAAAGATTTCTCTACCTTCAAGTCTTTCCAGTGTTTGCTGCTGTGGAACACCATTCACTACAACAGTTCCTGTTATGGGCCTAATATGGTCAACACTTGTAACTTTTGTAATTACCAATGACCCATCATCTAGTTTATTTTCAAATGTTTCTACATTGGTTCTGTGTTCTAGTTCTCCTTCTACAGTTTGAGGAGCAACATGGGAAATAACAACAGTTTTCTTGACCTTTTTCTTTTCCCATGTTCCATCTGGCAATGTTTCTTCTGACTCTTCAACTGATGTTTCTGTACTGAGTCCTTCCCCTATTGGATCTATAACTCCAAATGGTAATTCTACAACATCATCTATAATTTCTTTCCCTACAAACTGTTCTGTTGTGTCTTGCTGATCAACACCGTCAACAGTAACAGTCTCAATTACAGGTTTGACGTGTTCCACAGTTGTTCTCTGTGTCAGCAATGTTATGCCTTCTGGCAGTAGTTCTCTGAACGTTTGCACGTTGGTTTTCAGCTGAATCTCGCCTTCAACAATTCGTGGAGCATCTTGTTCGATCACCTTGACGATAGTTTTCTTCACAAGCTTCTTTTCCCAGACACCACTGGGCAACGTCGATTCGTAGTCTACTTCCACAGCTGTTTCCGACTGAACTCCGGACGCTGATGAGTCAGTCACTCCTGGCGGTAACTCAGTCCATTCTTCTTCGATTTCTCTTCCAACGAGATGTTCCGTTACATTTTTCTTTTCCACTCCTTGAACAACAAGGAGCTCGGTGATTGGTTTCACGTGTTCTGTGGTTTTTATATTTATTTTCCTGACAATGCCATGGTCCAAATTATCTTCAAATGTTTCCACGCTTGTTTTAAGGATAGGCTTTCCTTCAATGATGGTTGGCTCCGTCTGAGAAAGGATAACTTTTGTTTTAGTAATTTTCGTCTTTTCCCAGGTTCCATCTGGTAAAACTTGTTCTGACGCCTGCACAGATGACTCTTTCTCAAGATGCTCAGCATTGGTATCCGTAACTCCAGGAGGTAACTCTACGACATCCTGAATAATCTCTTTCCCTTCAAATCTCTCCGTCGTTTGCTTTTGTGGAATTCCATTTACCAAGACCGTACCAGTGATAGGTCTTACATGATCAACTGTGGTAACTTTTGTTACAACCAATGAACCATCGTCTAACTTTTCTTCAAAAGAGTCCACTTTGACTCTCTGTTGCACTTCTCCTTCGATCACATCTGGAGCTACCTGTGAAATAACAACAGTTTTCTTGACCCTTTTCTTTTCCCATGTCCCGTCTGGCAACGTTTCCTCCGACTGTTGAACAGATGTTTCTGTGTGGAGTCCTTCTCCAACTGGTTCAATGACACCAAATGGTAATTCTGTAACATCCTCTATGATTTCTTTACCTATAAATTGTTCGGTTTTATCTTGCTCTTCTGTACCATCAATAGTGACAATTTCAGTCACTGGTTTGATATGTTCTATTGTGGTTCGCTTCGTCAACAGAGTTACACCTTCAGGTAGCTGTTCTTTAAAAGTTTCCACGTTCGTCTTCAGTTCAATTTCACCTTTAATGACTTTTGGAGGCTGCTGCTCCGGTAGTTTTATTGTTGTTGTTTTAACTCTTGTTTTCAGCCAAGTGCCATCTGGTAAGGTTTCGTCAAATTCCTCGACGGCAGTTACTTGTTTCAGTCCCTCCGCTTCAGGATCTGTGACGCCTGGTGGAAGATCTGTTATAGCTTTATCAATCTCTTTTCCTAATAATTCCTCGGTAATTTTCTTCTTTTCTACACCTTTGACTACCAACGTTTCAGTAATTGGTTTGATATGTTCCGTCGTTTTGACATTGGTAATTCTAACATATCCATTGTCAAGTTTATCTTCAAATGATTCTATACTGGTTTTCAATACTGGGCGTCCTTCAATTATTGTGGGTTCAGTTGGGGTTCTTGTTACTTTAGTTTTAGATACTTTTTTCTTTTCCCAGGTTCCATCTGGTCGGGTTTGGTCAAATACTTCAACTGAGGTTTCCTTTTCCAAACCTTCAGCATTGATGTCAGTAATCCCAGGTGGCAGCTCAACAGCTTCCTCCAGAATCTCTGTACCCTCCAACTGTTCAAGTTTTTCTACCTTTTTGGACCCATCTGCCACCCTTACTTCAGTGACAGGTCTGATGTGATAAGTAGCGGTGATCTTGACTTGACGGAGTCCTCCATCTTCCAGTTTTTCTTCGAAATTATCTACTTTTGTCCTCTGCTGAATGTCGCCCTTTACTACTTCCATCGGTTCTGGCTCAGCAGGAGTCACTTTTGTTTTCTTTATTCTAGTTTTCTGCCATGTCCCATCTAGTAATGTTTCGTCAAATTCTTCAACAGCAGTTTCTGACTTCATGCCCTCCACTTCAGAATCTGTAACTCCAGGTGGAAGTTCAATTATATCCATTTCGACCTCTTTTCCCATCAATTCTTCAGTGACATTCATTTTTTCTACCCCTTTGACTACTAGGACTTCAGTGATTGGTTTGATATGCTCTGTGGTTTTGACATGTGTTATTCTAACAGATCCGTTATCAAGTTTATCTTCAAATGTTTCAACATTGGTTTTCAATATTGGTTGTCCTTCATTAACAGTGGGTTCGATTTTCGTCACTGTTACTTTCGTTTTAGATACTTTCTTCTTTTCCCAAGTTCCGTCAGGTAGAGTTTGATCAAATGCTTGGACGGAAGTTTCTTTTTCTAACCCTTCGGCATCCAGATCTTTTACCCCAGCTGGTAGCTCTACTTCTTCTTTCAGAATTTCTCTTCCTTCAAGCTTTTCAACAGTCTGTACGTCTTCAACACCATCAGTCACTTTTACTTCTGTGATGGGTCGGAAGTGATCTGTTGTTGTAACTTTGGTACGAAGCAAGCCTCCATTATCCAGATTTTCTTCAAACGTTTCCACATACGTCCTGTGTTCGATTTCACCCTCTATTAATTTAGGTGCTTCTTGTTGAAACACCTTAGTATTATTAATTCGTTTTCTGACCCATGATCCGTCAGACAACCTGTCTTCAAATTCTGCAGTAGCAGTTTCCTTTGACAATCCTTCTGAAGTAGGATCGGTTATTCCCGGAGGCAATTCAACAACATCTTCCTCAATTTCTCTGCCAATCACTTTTTCAATCGTTTCGGTTTTCTGTTCGCCTCCATCGTAAGTTATTTCGTGTATGGGCTGGACATGTTCCACAGTAGTCACCTTTCTTATTACGGTTACTCCATTTGGTTGTTTTTCCTCGCAGTTTTCTACCTTTGTTCTTTGTTCAATATCTCCTTCAATCACTTCTATATCACTTTCTATTACCATTGTTCTGTTGATCCTATTTATGACCCACGTTCCGTCCGGTAACGCCTCTTCAAACTCTTCATTTGCAGTTTTCTTCTGAAGCCCGGGTGTTTCAGGGTTGTTCACTCCCGACGGTAACTCTATAATATCTTGCTCTACCTCTTTACCAATAAACTGCTCTTTCGTTTCCTTCTTTTCCACACCTCCATCGTAGCTGATGTTGGTGATAGGCCTCACATGTTCTGTAGTAGTTACCTTTTTAATAATGCGGCCACCATCGGGGAGTTTTTCTTCGAAAGTTTCCACATTAGTTTTCTGCGTTACCTCGCCCTCAACCCTTCTTGGTCCTGAAGGAGTTAATTTTATTTTTATCACTTTCTTTTTCTCCCAAACGCCATTCGGCAGGGTCTGTTCGAAGTTTTCTGTCGAAGTCTCTTTCTCCAGTCCTGGAGTATTTGGCTGATCAAAGCCAGATGGTAGCTCTGTTATTTCCTCCTCAATTTCTCGACCAATCAGCTGCTCTTTGGTCTGTCTCGTTTCTACTCCCTTGGTGACCTTTCTGTGAATGAGAGGTCTGATGTGCTCGGTCGTGGTGATCCTGGTCAGGAACGTCACGCCATCCGGCCGCTTCTGTTGGAAGTTCTCCACGTTTGTTCTCCGTTGAACGTCTCCCTCGATGACCTGTTGAATATCTCCGGTAGGAGTGGGTTGCACCTGATCCTTTCCTACCCAATCGTCAAAAGTTTCCTGTGCCACCCCTGATTGTCCTGTGGCTAGTGTCAGGTCCTGAGGTCCTTCTTGAGTCGGAGCCGCCAGAATCTTAATGTCTCCGCCTGCTGTCGGGGCCACGTGTAAATGTGATGCCTGGACCTGCTGAATCACTTCTGTTGGCGCTGCACCAGGTCGTATCTCGCGGTCAGCTCCGGGTGTTTGTTCCGTACTCGGAAGGTACTTCACTCCGGTAGGTTCCCGAGTCATCTTCGTGTCTCCGACCCATTCCTCAAACGGAATCTCACCGAGACCCTGACCTACTTCACGCCTCAGTACAGCGTCATCCCCTGGTTGCTGGGAATGAAGCCTCTGGGTCTCTCCAATATCCGCGTCTGCAATGTCGAAACGTTCAAGAGAAAGAGTTAAACAGCGCGTGTCACTGTTTTGAAGACACACCAGTGAGATGACACAAAGGACAAAGACACTGAAACATACACCACTGGAGTTCTGAACATTTGTTTCAGCGAAATAACAAACTCACGACCACAAGCAGGCCTGCTATCAAGTCCTACAAATGCAACCTAGAGAAGGGAGCAGTCCTCAGGGCATGTCATGACACTAAGACAAGCCAGGACTTGCCAGTCCGACAAGTACGTACTTTGGGTCAACCTATTCGATCACATGAAACTGGAAGGGAACTTGAAACAGGTTAACGCGCAACAGTTTACATCCACTGATGTCAAACTTCAGCTTACATTAACGCTAACCTGTACCAGGTTCCCATTAAGACTGGGTTTTAATAGGAGAGAGGTGGTACTGTATGGGTGCGAAGGGATCATTCATACCCTCGTATCTAAATTAGCCAAACACCACACAATGATCGGGACAGTCGCCTCAGGTGGAGCAAAAACCAGGTTGGGTAACAGAATAAAACAAAGCGCAGTCAACCACTTCAAATCAATCTTAGGATTCTAAAGACAACCTCCTGTAGGGCAAATCAGCACCATGCTGGCACAAACCATTAGTAAAATAAAAGGCAAAAAAAAGAACAAAAATCTTACAAGTAATTGGACATGATTATCTTCTAACTTAATCAAAGAACGGACATTTTAACTTCAATGAAAATTTGTAGAATATTTCCCAAGAGAAATTAAATTACCCCAGTTGTGTATCAGTTCTGCACAAGGCAAACCCAACATAAAGAACTGGAAACTAAAATAACACCAAAAATAATTTTTGCACTAATTTTAGATGGAAGGGGCCAAATCTGCATTTGGAAATCCCACTGTGGAATTAAAACGGAAGACTGGTAAAAGAAATGAGAAAACTGGCCTTAATGCGACACTTTTATGCGATAAACATCTTTGCGGTGATTACAGTACAAGGTATACAACGATTGTGAAAATTCTATGTCCACACACTGGTGTACACAACGTACGATCTCCATGTGTAAATACAGTAGCAATTTATTCATTATTTTGTCATAAAAAACAGTTCCCATGGTTGTTTTTTTGGTGTTACACTAAACAAATGTATCACACTTATTTCCCATTTCACTTTCAAATCCATTCCGTAGTAATAATATAATGCATTAGGATGTGGATAGGTGCAGGTTGCATTATGAAAGAGACATCCGTAACTTGCATTTGGATTTTGGTCACTCCGAATTGAAGGTGACTTGCACGTGTGTCTACTTATTCTATGCGTGTTTTGTCGGACAGAACTTCACACCGACTTTCTCCTTTTGTGATTCCATTGACAAACGTTATAATTAGTAGTATTCGTATTGTAAACACATTAAAGACTGTTCACATTAAGTGGGAAGCACTGCTAAACTCGCTTTTATATCTTGCATTCGTTTGGTTGGTAAGCTGGAAGCATCCGTAAAATAAGATAAAAATGCATCATTCACCACACTGTACTGCTAGGTCTCGAAGCAAAATAAACACAGTCGTATCCTGCATCTAATGATATTACACTCAAAAGCGGTTGAGCAAGTGTGTGACATAAACATCTGAAGTCTGGTATCCTCCATTAGGTTTTACCCTTTGGTCCGTTCACAATATCCATTTACAAAAATAAAGCAGAAACAAACATGTCACACACTGCTGTGGCAGTAGTTCTTTTTCACATTTTTGTAGCACAGCAAATTAAAAAACTTCCTTAGATTTTAAACTCAGTCAATGCCTGATTCACATAAAACAGTATTCTGTTCACAAAATCTCATCCAATAAAAAATAATGATCTACACAAATAATATTCAGAAATAAAAATAAAAAATAAACCTTGTTCGTTTTTGTAATAATTTTCTGTACAAGTCTGAATAATTTTAAGAAAAAAATTGTAAGTGGTTAATATAAAATGGTACTTTAGGTGGTGTGGTCTGAAAAACAAAGCAAAAACAATTCTGAAATCGAACAAAGTGCTCTTTTTTAATCTTGCATCATTCATGGAATTCATAACACATCACATGGAGTCCCAAAATAACTTGTTTTGGATGCACAGAAAATAATATCTTGCAAAATGTGAAGTCAAGATTTAACATTGTACAAAAATGGGTTGTTGAAATGGGAATTCAGCAATTTTGAGACTCAATGGTGTTATTTCAATCATGGCAAATATTCAATTCAATTCAACACAGAACGGATCCACTGCAAGAGAAACATGGATGAAACATTTGGTTAGTCTATCAATCAAAAAGGTTGAAAATTCTTGCACATAGAGTTCATGTCATAGAGTTTCAACCTTTGGTAACTCTAAAACCGTTAATTTCATTTCGGGACAATTTTTCCACAAAATATTTTAGTATCAAATTTTGTTTGTTTAATGGCAAACTGAAACTACACATAAGGAAATACAGAAATGTCAGATTCCTACGTCCGCGACCTAGTTTCATGAGTCATGGATATCACTGCAATGAACTTCCTCGTTCAACGGAATAGTAGCATATAATAGGAAATGTACAACTCATTCTAACTAGATCGCTTGCAGGTAATCTACAGTTCTAATAGCATTCCCTTCCCTAGCAAAGTTGACAAACAGGGGCGCCTCGTGCGTTAATCTGTTACCAAACCCAGATGACATTTTAAAATTTTTCAACAACGTTCAGCGTGTGGCGCTCCTTTCTTGTGCATAGAATAATTAAACATAAAGTGGCAGGTGGGAAGATGCTAGACAGAATTTTTTACAGAAGGAGACAACTTAAAATAATCACAATGTGCTTAAAAGTAAGTTTTAACCAAGACCGTCCTACTTCACTGTTTCAATTTTAACATTCTCAGTGCAATTCAGAACTTTCCCAAAATTTTTGCTCACTTTCTTATGCACTTTAAGAACATACCTCAAACAAATAAATACATATCGCAAATGGGCATTAGCACGTTTCTCTTTGTCCATTGTCAAGTTAGTGCAAAATCTGTGTGAAGAAATTGGCAATGCCGAATGAATTGCATCAAAATATGTTACCCATTTCATGAAGGAATAGAAGGACCACTTTACTTAGTTTTAAACACATTAGTATTTACACTGTAATTGAACCAGTTTCCTTATTTACCAAAATAGTATTGCAGTAAAAGTTTTCACGTAATTTAAATCACATAAAATAACACAGCAGAGAACAGATATCTACAGGACATGTGAATAAACAACACGAGAACATAAGTAAACTGTACAACACTATTGTGGTAAATAAATTCTTAAATAATAATTTAATACTTAAACAAACTGATATCTAAATTAAAATGACCCAACTTACTTTCTAGAAATGAAATGTTTTCATTAAACGACAAGAGAGAAAACATAGAAACGAGGTGTTCTTTTCATTCTTACTTTCATAAAAGGTTACTTATTGTAGTGTTGAAAAATATTACTAAAAACTCCCAATGGGGAAAGCACAATACAATAAGTAACCAGAGTTAAAATTCTCTTAACAAAAAGAGCCCAGAAAAGTTCCGATTTTTTAATGTTAAGAAACTAGCCAAAAACAAAACAGTGCCGCTTAAAGTTGAACACATAAACTCAGTGCCACGTAACGAACAAAGAACTGTAATTTCAGTCTTGCTTTGTAAATTCACCCTTTGGAAAGAATACGATGTTGTTCTCAAAAATTAACTTGGGCATGTGGAAGAAGGCTAAAATAAAAGTCCTGTTTTTTCTCTCCGTGTTTTTTTTTTTTATTTTTTTTTTGGATAGAACTCTATGTACCTTCTAATACAGGGGCTGCATCTAACGTACTGGTTGATTCATTGGTTGTTAAAGATTCGGTGTCGGCTAAACGAGCGGCCAACCCCTTGTCTGATAATCCTTGCTCTAAAAAATTAAATGAAGAAAAACATTCTAAATCTTGATGTAAAGTCAATTTGGTCTTATTAACGACTGATAAACTAACTATACATTTACTCGACATTCAAAACTATTTTACTAATATAAATGTATAACAGGTACATTTCGTAGAGATAAAAGTAAAAGGTAACGACAAAAGTTTTTGTCTCCTCTAAAAATAGCTTTATAAGTAGGCTTTTGCCCAGTTTTCAAGACACATGGAAAAGATTCAAAATATGATTGAGTTTATGGAATCCACTGAAATTAATCTCTAGGGTATTAATAATAAAATTCCTGCAAGATAAAAATGGTGCCGTTAATGCCGTTAAAGTGCGTGTCAAAACTTGAGAAAAAAGCTGAAATTATTCCAAAAAATTCAGTGTTGAAAAACCATGGTGATCAGTTAAATAAATGCACGTGTACATTTTGGTCGATTATCGCAATCACTGATCGGTCGTAAATCTTACCATTTCTGTGCGTCTTGTGCAAAACACACTGTGCTCATTTGTGGCTTTTTTACACCACACCCGCATTTTCTCTTTATTTATAGAAAGAGAAAAGTTCAATCCATGCGATTTTTATACCTTGATTTTATTGCCCAACAGAATTGTGAAGCCAAACATCGAATCAATTTACAATTAAATTTTGCAAAAAAAAAAAAAAAATTGAAGCGAATACAATCATTTGTTTTTCGCAATAAAAAGCTGTAACAAAGAAAAATAAATGTGACAACAAGCCAAACTGAATTCCTATTCGGTAGATAAAAACACGAGTTAAATAAGTAAAAAAACCAGTTCATCTTGATACAACACCATTTTGTGTGTGCTGATTGATTATAATGTTACATGAGGATTAAATGTATTTAGTAGATTAAGAAAAATCGGTTTTTCAACGTGTTACTTGGTAGGTTATCTACACATGCGCATTTCTAATAACTGCAACTAATTTTGTGTAATTTAGTTGTCATATACCAAGTGCATACAAAGCAAATCAAGTGTAAGGTGTTCAGTGTCTACCAGTCTATCCAGGAATATCACATTCACATGTGTGGAAGTTTTGAGAACACATACATGCAAACATTTAATTTAATTTCAATGCAAAAGTCAACCAGTCAGTACATGTTAGTTGTTTAAAATGGTCAGCATTAAGTTACTTTTTCTTTTTTAAATAACGGAAACACTGCCATTATTTATGAATTATTTTAATTTTTTTTTAGATTTACTCCTTTTTTTATTTTCATCGCCTAATCTGTTTGCCCCAACAATGGTTCAATATGTCCTGATGAAATTTCTTCGTGGGAAGAAATGACACCAACAACATGGAAAGTAATGAATGTATTGACTTGTGCATGTCTTTGAAATATTTTAGTATCGTATTCTACCTTTTTTCTCCTCTGTTTCCTCATCACTCTCTAGTAATGTTTTACGAACCATAATCCATTTTTCTCCATCGAAAACTTCAACAGTTTCATATTCTGGGGTAGACGCCTCTTTGACGTCTACTACATTGGGGAATTACAAGTTTCCCACAAAAATTGAGATTTTCAGTTTTGCCAAGTGAATTGGAGAGCGTTTGTTGCAGAGCATTATTGATAGATTGAATGAAGGAAGGAAAAAAGAAAAGACAAGTCTTAGAATTAGCACGGAGTTTACCTTTACCAATTAAGTTTAATAATCAATAGTGTTTTCTGTCCTTCATTATTAGTAATTTTAGTAAGGCAGATACTCCAGTCACTTTTTAGCAGAGCTGTTGTAAACAGCTTTGCTCTTTAAATGGGAAATATTTTTTGGTGAAATCTCACGATTTCTC
>JBCAUG010011125.1:0-42601 GCA_038406175.1 Haplosyllis leylae
TTTTACACCAAGACGTGGTGGGGAAGGAAAAGTAGTGGAAACTGCCCTGGGCACAAGGCCTTGCGCCGTGCCCTTCGCACCCTGGCACAAGGCCTCGTGCCCTTAACGAGCCACCTGGTGAAACTTTCACTACCTGATTTTTGACATTGCACGGAAATGGGACCGGGACAGGTACAGGGAATGGAACATGGAGCAATGGGTCCTAATATATTGTAAAAAATGTTCACACTGATTTGAGACAGGGAAAGGAACCAGGACTCATTGTTTCCTATTGTGCTGGTGCAGTTCCCTGTACCTGGCCTGCTCCCATTCCCATGCTGTGTGAATAAACCATAACTCCCCCCTTTGATGGACCCCTTATGGCTTATTTACACTGCACGGGAACAGGACTGGAACAGGTATAGGGAACGGGACAAGGACCGATGGGACCTAATGTATTGTAGAAAAATGTTCACACTGGTCCGAGACAAGAAAAGGAGCCATCCAGTGTTTCCAATTATGCTGGTCCAGTTCCTGTCCCGGTACCATTCACGTGCAGTGTGAACAAACCATTAGAATCTTTTTGCGACCATTTTTCAGTGAATATAATGGTCGCAAATTCAAGGTTTTACTGTACGTTGCTCAAATGATAAAACGGCGAAAGTTATCTTGTTTCGCATTTTTGTTGTATTTGACTGCACACTTATTGATAGCAAAGTAATAGCAACCCAGTGACACTAAAGAAAAAACAATTGAAACATGAAGAGATTTATCGACAAAATGAACCAGCACGCAGACAAGTGCCCTTATATGATAAATAATAAGCTCGAGGCCCCGTCCTTGCTTATTAAAAACACTTGTCACTGTTAATTGTGGCATACCAATACGTGCATTTTGTCATGTAGAACACCGTGTTTTCTCTGATTCTGTTTTGTGAATTTTTTTAACGTTTGTGTGCTCAAGTAGATGGAGTAGATACATTTGAGGAAGTACGGTCGAATAATTTTTTTGCATCAGTGATGATTTGATACAATAATTTTTGGCAAAGCTCCTCTCCAGAAAAAAGACATTGTCATGTTTTGAGGCGAAATATAGTGGTCTTTCTTTGATACTGTACTTGTTTTCAACTGATCTGTTTGTGTGAACAGTATTCATTGAATTTAAAAGTATCAATACAGAATTGCAAATTTCCACAAGTCAAGTTGCAAATCTTTTTTATGAAGTAATGGGAGAAAAAACAAAAATTAATACGGAAGAAAACATCTCGTAGTGATTTTGATATAATATATTTGACTTGGTACAGATGCGTGCGATCATTGGACCATTGGAGAGGAATAACAAAGGAAATGTAAACTTGTGGGCATTGTAAAGCGCAAAGAGTTGCCACTTGTTGGGTGTGCCATTACATGCAACTACTACACCGTGTATGTTAATTAAGTTTTAATGACACGAAACAGTGTAATAAATGTAAATTGGAAACAAATAAACATGGCGTGTGCGTGAGGCCAGGTATCATTTGATGAGATGAACAATGACCAAGTTCAAAGTGTCCCGAATATGTAGTGGAAAATAATGGAAGTGGTAAACAAAACAAAACAATAACTCATGGAAGTTATTTACAAATAAAAGCAAAGGTAAAGAGCTCAACAGATCCAGGTGGTATATTTAAAGATACTTCAAAGACTATTTTAGAGATTTCCACATTTTTTTAAATCCCTTTGGGTTGGGGGCTGCACATCAAAGGCCAATAATGCAATGCTAGAAAGTCGAATTAACAAAGTCAAAAGTGCTTCCTTTTTTAGACATAGCTAAACACTAAAATGTGCTTGAATAAAAAAAAGTCTCGTAATGGATTGCTTGACGTGTATATTTTGCGGAAAATCAGTTTGTCACGAATGGGGAAATAAATACCTGACGGTACACCTTTACGGGTACTTTTAAGTTTGCTATCGCTTGTGAAAATCGGAAACTTTCCTGGCTTGTACACATTTACAACACCGTAGCAACTTGTCAGAAGTTGCATGGGAATCATGGAGGAGAGGGATTTCTTCTTGTAATGTTGGTATTCCGATCCAATCTTCCTTCTTGCATTACACATTGTGAACTGTTTTTGAAAGGGATTGTGCTTATTGTCATTTCAGATTGCTTCTCATAACATTCCAAGCCTTTTACTGTAGCACTTGCACCATATTAACTCTAGTTTTCCATCAATGCCTTATGACCCTCATAAAAATCTCTTCAAACTCCTCTGTAGCTTCTTTCATATCAAAATAGATGAAACTTAACTGAGAAATGGTGGCCTTGAGGAAATAATGGAAAGGAGGGTCGGTCTGTTTTACTGATATGAATAGAATTTTTTACTCTTCTTGACACAAGTGGGAATTTTCTTCGCGTAGGTGTCATTTTTCAACGAAGACAGGATTACAATTATTATTTGGGAGGTAGATGGGGGTTAGGTATTTCTGTGTTGAAGAAAGAAACTGTTAAGAGTCAGAAAGTAGTTCACATCTCAGTAAAGATACCATTTTAGAGCGATGTAATTATGTGTGAGACTCAATTTTATTTTTGGAGTTCAGGGGAAAGCCAGTGGTAGGTTTTACAATGCTTCATTTTTTATGTGAAGATATTTATCAAAAGTTACAAAGGCCTCCTAAAGTTAAAGTGCCAAAACTGTATTAGAGGGGATGTGCCAATTTATTATAAATTGGTAAAACTCATACAAGTAAGTTGTTAGGGACTTGCCAAACATGCAACGTTCAAGATTTTTCCCATACCTGTGGTTGGGTTTTGTTCATGGTCATCTTGTTCTTTTGAGGAAGCACTATTTACAATATCAAGAGAGGAGGGAGAAAGGAAATCACAGATCCGTGACAACGCAAATGGAAAATGCTGCCATCTGTTGACAAGGACGGTTTATAACCATCGGTCGAAAAGATCAATTCTCAGCTTCTCAAAGAAAGCAAAGCTTAAAAGGCGATTTTAGAGATTGAAAATTGCGTTTGTGAGAAATTATACATAATTTGCAGTGTTTTTGCAAGTGTGAAGTCAAGGATGCTTATCAAATATTTTCCATTGTGAGAATAAACTCTCACAAAGTAATATACTCGTAGAACAATGTGTGTAGTGATGTGTGGAAAATTAATAGAAAATACTGGAATCCTGTATTTCATGTAACTGTGAAAAAAAACTCTGGGGATCTCTTGTTATTGAATGGAAAAATATCCAATACATTGTCAATGGACTTCGCGACAAGTTTTAATATTTGTTGGTTGTCGTTTATTTCCGATACTGTCAATATATGATTCCAATAACTAAACCGTAAACAAGGATCTGTGTTGGTGTAAGAAAAATAAAGAAACAAATAAACACAGACGAACATAGTTGGTTACTAACCATAAATTCTGTAGTTGTCAATCACAGAACATTAATAATGAAACTCATTGGTTTAAATATTTTTAAAAATCGGAAGCGGTAGTATTGTGTCGTTTGAAACATGCCAAGAAGAACTGGTCGGAGATCTCGCTCAGGTTCTTGCAATCGACACAGTAGAGGTACATCACCACCAGTGATGTATCGACTGCGAAAATCTAATAGTTTCCTCGATATAACTAAAGAACAGATTGAGAAACATCAACATGTAGCACAAATTCAGTAAGTGATTGAAGAGTCGTTTTATGTTATAAGATCTGCGAGATTCAAATGTCGAGTTGTTAAGCGGTTTCATCTGCTGTGCAATTTCGGTACTGTTGTGGCCTTCATATACTTGTACATGATTTTATCATTATGTCCAGTCATGAAATTAGAAGTCAAGTTAAATTAAAAGTTTCAGCGTCCATGCAGCAGCAGCAGCAGCAGCAGCACGAAGTTATTGAATTAGAATGAATGTGAATTGTGGATATGGTCTTTATTACCGCCCGCGTACGTAGTACGATTGGAGGTTATGTTTTCACAGGTGTCTGTCTGTTAACAGGGGCGGGGGTACTCAGATCAGACTTATAGCCAGGGGGTCCCACAGCCGGGTGGGGGGGGGTATTCAGATCAGACCCATAGCTGGGGGTGGGGGTGTACTCAGTCCCACAGCCAGGGAGGTACCTGAGCCAGCTGGGGGGTACCCCAGCCAGGGGGGGGGTACTCAGCCAGGGTACCACCCGGGGATAGGGCAGCAGAGCTAGCACTTGCTACTCGGCGGGCGGTATGCCTCTTGCGTTCACACAGGAGGACTCTCTTGTTTCTTTCTCATGTCACGTAACGTTTTGCTGTCGTTTCAGGTCAACACCGTACCTCAAGGAATAATCGATATGAATCGCTGTACCGATGTGTTCGACGCGGAGGGAGTAACGAGTCATCAGTTGTCGCTTGGAGTCAAAGTCGGAGAGAAAACAACCTACATCAAGGGAACCGCGAAGGATGAAACTAACAGGTAATCCTATTAATTTATCTGATAACAAATAAAAATACCCCTCCCCGAAAGAAAAGGAAAAAAACTGATACAGAAAAAGAACAAGAACCTGTCACTGTCCTACATAAGAACTGTGACGATTTGTTCCAATTTTAATTTTCAAACACAAAAATAATTTTCCCAAAACAGTTAAAAAGTAGTTCTATATGAAAAGTAAATCTGCAGATCTACCGTATATTTCTGTTCAGAGAAAGGACTAGTGAAAAAATTGCGCCCTGACAAGTAATCTCTCTCTCAGATCTACTGTCAGTGTTTTACCGTATTATGCAACTTGTAGTTAACAGAGAATTCTTTTAATATGAATCAGATCCTCATTTATTAATATTTTTATTTGCAAATAGGTGGCATGATGTTCTGGTGATGTACCCACGAAGCTCGAACGCTAAAAGAAGCCGTCGACCGACGTTCCCAATGAACAAACCGCCCACCGACCCCACCGCAATCTTAACCAACTCCCCACAGGTATTTCTCACAAAAAGTTGCTTTGGTGTCGTGGTTTGTATTTCTGGTGAAGTGTAGATTTCCTTTTCATCAAAAATGCTTACGATACATCTTGCATGTACCATCAAGAATAATAATAAGGCGCCATGTAGAGGTGGACACGTCACGGTAAAAGTCTAGATTTTGCAGGAGTTTTTATTTCCCCTCTGCTGTTTTAACTCATACCATGTTTGATTCATACAATTCCTGCTAGTATGATCTTGAGTGTTTTAGCTTTCAAAAAACCCGTCAAACAGCTCATTGTATGGACACATGCCCTAAGGCTAAATTGGCGACACAAAAAGTTTTTATAAAAGTAACTAAATGAAAAAAGTAATTTTTTTTTCGTTGGTAACATATTTTGGTACTACTTGAATCGCTGGTCATGCCCAGACGTTGAGTAGCAGATTCGGATGAATTTTTTTCCCTGGGAATCCTGCTTGTTGGTTTTTGGTAAACTACAAGACAGCCCACATGCACTTAAAAATATTTTCAGATGTATGTGCTGGTATTGTTTATCATGAATTTTCATTTTGCTGATTGCAGAATTGTTTCGTTGCTCTTGGTAGACGTTTCGTAGAATTTAATTTAAAAAAGAGATTTTTCGGAAAAAAAAGAAGTATAATTTCAGGAAATGAAATTTACCTGTTTCGGGAGAAGTAACTGGGAGTGGAAAGATTACAGAAAGGAAATGAAGTAGGCTCATATTTTTGTAACTTTGATCTTTGTTTGCTTATCGGTGGTTTTCACCTTTTGAAGAATCAATTATTTATCATATTAATTTTTCGTTGTTTCTTCTTTTCATTGAAAGACAAGATCAATATGTTTGAATCAATAATTGATTGTTTTTACTTGGCGAGCTTCGCTGCCACTCATTTATGTTGTCCTTGATATTGATTGGTAAAATTAATCGGCAGATGCTGATCAAAAACAGAATTATTTTCGAACAGTAACAAAAATTAGCATCGTATTAGATGCACATTTTCCTTGAACTTTAGCGTGTCAAACGATAAAGGTGGAAAGATCGCGTCAGTTGTTAGCTTCATTTTCTGAAAGGACAATTTTGTTAATTGCTATCATAATTAAGCAAATTTGTGTATTAGCAGCTTGCATGGAAGCACAATTTGGACTTGAGGAAGCAACAAATAACATCGAAATTGGCAGAGCTCAGGGATGTCAATTTAAAATACGGAACACTCCCATCGAGATTTACATAACAATATTTAAAAACTGGATTATTGAAAATTAATTGAACCGCCTGGTTCTTAAGATCTTGATACGAATTTGTCGTTCTCTAAAAGTGAGCCGTGCCTACGCAGAAAGAGAGAGATGCATGCTGTGAAGGATGGTGGAAATTCAGTTTAATAATTTTGACAGGAATTTTAATCATTCGTCGCTAACCTGTAATTAGGATCAAGTGGCAATAGATACAAACATAGCTGCGGGCTGCTTTTTGCTTGTACAGTGCGCAGAGGCAAAACAACTTAATTGTTGGAAGTTTGAGCTCTTGCGAATAACTCGACGGGCTTTAATGACGAATATGATTAAATTTTGGGACATGTAACGAAATGGTGACAAAATGAACAGAGTTGCAAGACTGAGAAGTTTGAGCTATTGCAATTAGATCGATAGGCTTCAATGATGTACAAACAAAAAAGAGGAAATTTAAGAACTTGTAGCAAAATGATAAAAATGTACTTAAGTGCATAAGTGGAACTTTTGGGACGTTGAAAAAAACGTTTCATTGTATGAAAATTCATCATGAAAAGCCTATTTTGACAATTGCGTGGAATTGCTTGGTATTTCAGCTTAAAATTGCATCATTTTGCCATTAACGGTATTTCGAATGGTACCAGTATTGATGTACCTGTATATCTAGATGAGTGGAGGCTGAAATGTTATCAGTTCACGTCACCCACTTACACAGTACAAGGTACTGATCTTGGTATAATTTTTGGTGCTTTATACCAAATAAGATTGACATACCTCTAACATACCACGATCTTTCACTCTGGCGTCGGATCGAATTATGAGACATTTGCAGTTATCTGTGTGCTGTGAGGCTGATGGTCGAAGTGTGATTAAGCCCCAGTTACGGAGCGCTTTTGGGAAAAACGCTTTTAGAACTCGTTTTACTAAAATCGTTAAAGGAACAGGAATTCGACGCGTTTGAGGTTCTCCAATTTCTAATTATTATAAAAATCGATGGAAAGCTGAAGTGGGAAATTTTGCATTTACACTGGAGTATGAAGTTTTTTTGAGGCCCTTTGAAAATCTCAAAAAAGAAAATATTGTTTCAATATTTGGAAAAAAAAAAGTACTCCAAAATTTTCCAGTGGACTTTGGCCCGACCATGGTTCATCAGCCCAACTGACTGTATCCCATAATTCGATTGAGCTGTTTTGGACATTTCTGACTTGTCTCAATGGCTTTCTTGATAAGTTCACTCCAATGTGGTGTCTGAGCCTACGCTGATGTTTGCGTGACTTTTTGTATGGAAAAATAACAAAATAGCGGCGAGGCCTTATCGGGCAGTTCTGTGATTTATGAAGATTATTTATTATCATGGAACTTTGACAGAATTTTGACTGAATTAGAGATACCAAAGATTGAATAATCGCACAAAATGTTCGTGATCACTGGGTCCACAAATGTAAGTACATGCATGCATACTTCATATCTAATGGTAAAATAAATTTAAATGGATCTTTTAAAATTAATTTAAAAGCCTCTTGAAGAATCCTTTTCAAAAGGTTGCTACTTTTATAAATTGTGTGCAGTCCATAAACTTTTGAATGAAAGGAATGTGTGCTATTCAGAATTTCGGTATTTGGCCTTTTTTTTCTTTTTGGTAATAGTTTGAGCAAAGACTTGTCTCGTTCTTGAGAGGCAAGCCAGTGGATCAACAAAGATCATGTACGGTAAGCGTACATTACATGATCTAAATTTACACCCGTCATTCAAATGGGTAAAGAACTCAGTGTAACAAATTAACGACTGGGTCAGTTTGGTGAGGAGGTAGAAAGGAAATGGCTGGGAAAAGAAAAGTGTCTTTTTCGTCTGTGGGTTTATGGAGGTGAGTTATTTTCTGTTACAGCATCTTACCAATTTTACCATTGTTATTAGTTGTGAACTTCAGGGCATTTCCTACTGGTGGTCCTCATTAATAATCACTGTATTTAGCTGAAGTGAAATATTTAATTTTGAGACTGACAGAAAGAGTTGACAAAAAGGATATCAGTCTGAAGTTATCGAAAGGAGTTAAAAGCATAACTACAATTGTCCTGAAACAAGACGCATGCTGAGCTGCTGTGCCAATGGTTTTTGTAGTTCAGTACTTTAAATGCTTTCAATTTTATTTTCTAGATTTTACACAACTGCTGGATCACATACAACAGTATGGACCAAGTGTACTGAAATATTGTGCTCTCAGAATTAAAAAGCTTTTGTATTTTTTGTTTCTTTGTTACAAGAAATATGTTTTGGAAGGTGTTGAATTTAAAAGATGTATTCACACAGGTAGATGAATTTCTTTTCTTTTCAAATGGAAATGTGCGATTCGTCTTCATGTCATGATGTTAACAGGTTGACATAGTGACGTCTCTGTTTTCTATCTGCACCTATTTAACACCACAGAAAAAAGAAAACTTTGGGAAATGGGGATGAGATAAACGGCAAAGTATTCGGATATTTTGACGTAACCTACTTTGTATTTAGTCCATTAAGAGAAAAGAGACCTGTAAAAAGTCAGACTGGGATCGTGCTGGTGGCTATATGCCATTTTAAAAAAGTCGACAACGTGTTTTGGGCACCAACCGTAGAGGAATGACAAATTTATTTGACGATGTGCACACACAAACTTATGAAAAGATATAAATAAAAGTACATTTGTCCAAAGAAGATTGGATTGGCAGTGTGTGGTTTATTATATTTCGAATTGATCATGCACCAGTTGTTTACGGGTCAAGGTATGACCCGAATTCTTCATAAGGCTTCTCGGGTAATTCTTGGGATTGAAAAATAGAAAAATATCAAGGAGTGCAAGAATTCCACTTGTTAGCGAGTATCAATTGTTGTAAAATTATGGTATTTTGTCCTCTCAACATTACATCACAAACTTGCTCCTCCTTGTGCCCCCTTGGACGCCCTGGTTGGTTGAGATTTTCTATATACTAAGGCTCCCCACCACAGTCAGTTTGCTTGGTTACAACACCCTTATAAAAACAATTTTCTCCCCACCACCCTCTTCTGTACTCCTTTTATGCCCCTTGCAGCCCTGCCATTTCTTTGCACCCTTTTCTGCCTACTTGGTTGCAACTGTTTCATTCACATCAAAGTCCTGATTTTTCCAAACCACCCTCTAGAAATCCCCCTTGTGACCTCCTTGCACGCCCCTTGCACCCACACTGGACTCCTACTTGTACCCCATTGCACCACTTGAGCCCCTTGAAACTCTCTGTATCCTTTGGACCACTTACACCTCCCTATTGCACCCTTAGCAATCTGATTGATTAACCTCATCTATGTGAAATCCTGATTGCTTCCCTACCACCTTCTTCAGAACCCTTGTGCTCCCAATGAATTAGCTGACACTAAAATAGCTAGCCATAATGCACGCTACTGAACGCGGAATTTGTGGTCTCGAAAACAACCTAAAAATGTAGTATTTTTAATACTAATCTTGTTTAACGCAATCATCTCATAGAATTCAACCAAATTATAAAAGATCTTTACTGTGTCCACTGGAGTATTATATTGAAGTACCTCTTCTTTAGTGATTGCGATCCCTGGGAAAAACACCTTGTTATTGTGAGAATGCAAACAAAAGAATCCGAGTTATTTGAAAGTAAATAATAAAGGACATAGGTTAAAACATGTTTCGAATGTTTACAATGTCTAAAAAATCAATGCTGAAAAAAGGGAGGAGGGTAGATGTATGAATATTTATCTTTGTGCATTAGAGGTGAGATTTGGATTTAATATGCTTTGTACAGCGCAATATGGTGAATGATATGCATACAGTTGTACATTTGTGAAAGATCTTTCGGATGTGAGTTTCCTGGTCCATGCAAGGTAGGCTTTCATGGATAATTTACTCAGAGCAACGGAGACCCCATTTCTTGAGCCACAATTCGTGTGCCCTTTAATTGATGTTGATGACAATCGTGTTGCGCATTTTTTGCAATTTCTTTCCTAATAGGCAAGCAACTGTTAAATGCTTTTACGCAAGTACTTTGTGATAATTTTTCATGGTAAGCAAAATGGAAAGAGAGGACTGTTCATTTGAAATAACTTGTGATGAGGAAATTGAGTTACGTAAATTAATTTGCAGTGCACGTAAAGACTCCCATTTATATTTGGTATTGATAACACTAAAATCAAACGTGCGTAATCACTCGTTAACCGTGTTCAATCAATGAAAAGGCAATTGTAGCAAGAAAATAAAGAGACCAGTGATTATCGGCAATCAATGCACATTGATAGAGGCGTTAATTTTATACCTATGCTCGGTATATAGTATAACTCACACATTTAGAATTACACATCAGTAAATGTTCAGTTTGCCTGGCGGTTATCCAGTGATTATAATTGTTCAGATAATTGTTGCTTTTGACAGGTTAGCTTTGCCACATTTCAGTACATCTTTGGTATTTAGATAATAACCTTAGTGGGGTCCGTTTATATTATGATTTTTTTCTTTTCACTTCGTACAGCAGGTATTTTATGTGGCTCGTAGAGTTAGCTATGTGGTTTAGTGACAGTTGCTGAGGATGATAATTTGGAACTTGGCAGACTCGTGTAGAAAGTATTGTGTAAACTCACATACGGCACCTGTACAGGAACAGCCTCTGTACATGGTGGTGGGGATCTTCGGTCAGCCATTTGTGGTTACAGCGATAGCTCCTGTGGCCGAACAGTTAGAGACGGAGAGTTACTGATATACATGAACATTCAGCTTTAATATGTGGTTGCTACCTTGGATCAGACCGAACGAACCACCAAAGTGAACTTCTTCACTGAGATTAGATGTAAGACAGACCACGCGGACACAGAGACGAAAAGGGTAATTTCTCTTTCTGTCATCAACGGAACACGCTTTTCGATTTTGATCCTAGGAGATGTATCTATTAATTCAATCGGACATGTTTTTCTGCTCACAAACATGGGGTCAAAAATTTACATTCGTGAATATTTGGGCAGAATATAGGGAAATGTAAATATTTTGTTTAGATGCAAGTTGTTCGGACTGTTGAAAAGTAGCGGAAATTTCAACTTTTTGCCTGTTTTCACCGAATGTGCCATGTTGAATAAGACAAAGTGAACATTCCTCCCCAATTACCTGCACATACTCGTACATGTAATTAAATTTTAGTTCAAGGAAAATCGTTTGCTCTTCATGAGAAAATGTGATGTTGAAATCCTGCGTTGTCTTGAAAATATTTGCTTTGTAAATATTTCCAAATGAGGGTTTATATTGTGTGAATCTACTTGGACCCATGTAGAACGTTTGGATATCAAGAATCTACTTGGACCCAGATACTGTTGCGATAGTTTTCTGCACATTTGGCGCAAATCTAAGTACGAGTACAGCAAGATTTATCATCTGATTTTGTGCGTGTGTGTGAATGAGTGTCTTTGTTCTACACATTTGTTGGTTAATTTCCGAGTCTATTCTTTTCAGTCTCAAAGCAGAAGTATGATCAGTCCGCTAACTGAGTCGCAGCGTCGACCGATGTACGGCTACACCGTACAGCTTGTAGAAGTTCCAAAAACCATCATTCCACACAGTGCAGCCTCGAAACCATTGAGACAGTCGAATTATGGAACCCATTTTGGTACTCGTGGTGTACTTGGTATGCCACAGGTAGTACCTATTGTTTATTATTTTATGTGTAGCATATTATTGGTTTCTAGATATATTCATCAGCAGAATGCTTTTAGTATATTTTATTTAGCATGAAAAGCATTGCCTTTATCGTCGTACCTCATTCTAGGAAAACAATAAATGTTGTGCAAGTTGTGAGGTAAAGAAAATTGTGTACATTTAGTGCTTAAATCCAAAATAGCGACAAATCATCCAACCAAGTCAAGCTTCATATTTTACACCTAGCTCAGCATGCACAAATAATTTGTCATTTTTGGCATGATGGCGTAGTTCCGACAAGTGTACCTTTTGTATTTGTGTTGTACAGCAAAAACAGACGTTTGAAATTAAATGACAAAATATGACATTCTGAACAATAAGAATGGCATGTACTCTCCTCAACGTTTTTGTGCCAGATACTTGATAAAAGTTCAAAATTACCACACGTTTGTGAGACGTAAATTGGAAGAAAAGAAAGCATTCTTGTGAACATGTCTGGATTCTAAATGTATGCGACGCGAGTGTGTGACAGAGAATCGTATCTGATGTTTCATGGCATTTCTACTTTTACCATTGCAGCCCGGTGGAGGTACAAACGCTCAGGCACCATCATCTCAGCACTCCGACACGAACGGAACTAACCCCGCAAGCTCTCTAAACTCCATGGCTGCTACGGGGCTTGGCAGGCAAGCTAACAGGGTGGGGGGTAGCAACAACACGCGAGGGCTCGGGGTGCCCGCAAGGCATCCCCGCAGACACACCTCGTACCACAATCCCATTCCGTCCGCGTGGCAAACTCCTCCAGAGAGACAACTGGGCTACGGCGAAAGAACTTTCGGCGGATGGAGAGATGACTGGAAAGATGCAGGTGAAACACAAAATCAAACTGGTAACAAACACAGAAATAGAAGAAGTGACATAGGACCAGAAACCAAGGACTCTTCATATCACCAGGCTGACTCGGCCTATCATATCGGTATGGGCTTCGGGCTCGATGCGCTCAGAAAGAAGCGGAGAGTCTCGAGTCCCGCTCGCAATCGAGCAACCAGCATGGACACATACGAAGACAGCGTTGACGGTTCTGCACCAGGATCTCAAACGCTCAGCAGTGACGTCACTATGTCATCTTCTTCTCCGCAACAACGAGCCAACCCTGTAAGTACTAGTAGTAGTACGCGCCACCGACGCAGCAACAGCAGTGAGGGTTTGCTTGATAATAATGTTAAGTCGGAAGGCAGCAGCATGTCTCCCTCCTCCCACTTAACCTTTAGAGGTGTAAGGAGCATGAAGCATGGAAAGAGTGACAAGGCCTACCAGGAGGGCATGCGTAAGGCCAGTAGTCTGCAGGACCTCTCGACAGCCAAGTCTATTGACGGCGACGACATCCGACATTCTCGGCAGGAGGACACCCTCTACCGCAGCAGGTCTCGCGAGAGCCTGCCGGACAACCCGTCTTCCTATTCCACGCACCGCAGACCGGTGAGTGACATTTCGCATTTCGCTATACCACACACAGACCTCCACTTACACGCTAAAGGTAGCGATGGTGATACGGATAGCAATTCTAAGCCTAAGACATTTTTCGAAACTTTACGTGATTCCCTTCTTAATCCTGAACCTCCTAAACCTAAGAATTATAGATACCTCAAATTGGCTGGAATACCTACCTCCAGGACCATTGAGAATTACGGTACCGATGTGTCCATTAAAAGCAATGTGAAAAGGACTCACAACAATGCTGAGCAGACGATGGTGCATGAACGACCCAACGCTACTAATACCGGTGTTTATAGCAATAATGTTCCTAGAAATAACACTATACATAATCATGGTGGTGTGAATAGCCCTAACGATAGAGAAAGATACGTTTCATCAAGAAATAGTTCGTTTTCGCCTCATGTTGTTACTAATCAGACGATGACCGCTCGCAATATGACTAACAATCAATCTGTCGGTGGTAACAGGTGGAATACCAAGATTGAAACGAATCAATCGAAAACTACTAATAACATTGACCGGAAGAGTAGGTGTGATCAGCGCAGTGATTTGCGTTCTGATTTCGATCGTAAGAGATTGTTGCATGAGCCTAGTGGTGTTTCAGTACGTAGCATGTATCATGGTGGTTTTACTACTGCTGCACATTCGGTTGGTACGTCGGGTGGTGGAGCAGGGAGTTTGCGGCAGCAGGAAGAGCGAGGGCGGGACCGCTACCGCATCCCACAGCCCGCTTCGACTGCAGCCGCACCTCGATCATTTGCTTGGGAACCGAAAGGTGCAACATCAACAACATTTAAGGGAAGTAGCGTAAGGGGTTCAGGAGAGGAAGCACCAACTTTCTCTTCACCCAGAGCCCCTTCTGCTACTGTTCATAATCCTTCGCAGGCGCGACACACGACCAGAAGTATGACGGCACCCATTCCGTCACCAGCAACGAGGGGAGCCAGCCATGCGAAAAGTGATACAGGAACTGCTTCTCGCCCAAGGGAGTGGCGCGCCCCTGGTCAGGGCCAGGACTCGCCCCCGGCGGGCGGTGGGTCGTCAACAGGATCCAGCGAGAGTTATGAGGACTACTTTTGCCGCAGTCCAAGTCCGAATAGCTTCTTTCTAAATGGAAGAAGTAAGAACGAGACGGACGAACACAAGGTGAGTAGATTAACAGTTTAAATCCGGTTTACTTATTGTTTCACTGTTCACACTTTATTGGTTGATATTCTCACAAAATGTACAGGAAAATAAAAACGTAAAATTGTTTTAAAAATGCAAACCTACAATGAAAATTTAGACCCAGAAAAGAAACTCATTTCAAATGTGTCCCCCACAGACCAGGAATAATAAATGGATTTGAGTGTGGGATGTTTTCCAACATATTACCCAGTAAACTAGAACGAACAGTGTTTACGGTGAATAAACTCTCTAACTGCATGTCGCATGTAGTAACGGTAATGTAGCTTTGATGAAAAACAATTGAAACACGATTAATTTCCCAAGTCCTCGTATTAACAGTCAGTGTGCTTTTGAAACAAAATATTAACTTTTGTCGTAGTTTTAAATGCACAGTAATATTAAGATGTTTTAATTTTACACACTTGAAAACGGTTTCTATGCGAACAGTCCAGAAGTTAGAATTTTCTGTCGCAAAGTTGTTTAGTTGGCAGATAGAGCATAGACAAATACATCTATCCTTTTTTTTAAAGCAAATGCATAATATTCTGTTGGTAAAACCAACGACAGTACATGTACTTGAATTGGAAATAGACACCATTAAATAAGGAACGGTTAAAGCGCCACACAAAATTTGGTGTTATGATATTTATGCAGTAAATTGATGTGTAATTTTAGATGGCGAAATCCAACAGAGCTGCGGCGGCCGCTGCGCTACAGTCTCATCAGCCGTCACCGTCCAAACTGTCCGAGCCAAATCCAGGGAAAGCGGAGCCGCAGGACTACCACGACGTAAGTCTCTTGGAAAGGATCATAATTAGTTATGATTAGGGTCATAATGTTTTGTTGAACAGCACACTCGTTATCCTTGTGTCATTTATTCAAAAAAAATCATAGTATCAATATGTTATGTTAATTTTTTTTCACAGGATCTGGTGTACATGAAGAAGGGTTGGTTATTAAAACAAGAAGCCAACAAGGTATGAAACAGATGCAACTCCTATATTCACTGTTTTGATTGAAAACGTAACAGCTTAGATCAAAAGTACAATTATTATGCTTCATAATAAAGGAAAGTGTAATGAGAGCTTATTTTAAAGAATTTATTTTGACGAAATGTCATTCAGCCTGACATAGATAATAAGTGGTTTTGTGTGAAGCGCATTTGGTTGTTTGAATAAAACATAATAGTGATGGTAATCCAGCTGCATGTTACTGTCGTTACTATTTTCACTAACTTTGACGCACACAGGAGGAATGGCTAAAACACTGGTTTGTACTGAGTGGGTCTCGTCTGCGCTTCTACAAAGATGCTAAAGCAGAAGACTCCAACTCAATCGACGGCGAGATCGACGTGGCGTCGTGTTACCAGGTGGTGGAAGCCAGTGTCTCCAGGAACTATGGCTTCAAGTTAAAGGTGCATTTGGTGCTGTCAAAAGTAGCGTTAGGACCCGTTTACATCAAGCGTCAACGTTACCGCTGCAATGACGCTAGCAATAATGGTCTCATTGAAAACAATAAAAATAAATGAAGTCACTCCAGAATAGAGTTGCAACCCATTCTGGAGCAACTACATTGATTTCAATGAGAACTGTATTGCTAGTGTTATTGCAGCTTTTACTTTGCGTTGACACTGACGCTTGGTGTCAACGGGCCCTTACGGTGACACGTGTAATACTGGTTATTTAATTTTAGGCTGAGTTTGCACATGGTGATGAGATACCACAAAAACTAGATAATTGATGCAGAAAATTCGCGCGCTTTAAGTGTCAGTAGAACACGAGCAAGATTTTTTGTCAATCTTCAATGTGCATGTAATTTACAGATAATCATGGAAAGAAGTTCTTTTCTGAGAATGTTGTTTTACTGTTTTGTCTACTTCTTGCAGACCGCTTACGGGGATCACACACTATCTGCAATGACGTCAGGCATTCGAAACAACTGGATGCAGGCCATCCAGAAGTGCATGGAGGCGAGCACTGTTCACAGACCCAGTGCAGGTAGTGCAGCTGCAAGTCCATCCAACAAGCGAAATGAACACGTTCCTGGCAGCAGGAGACCATATAGCGCGTCTAATGGTGTTTCTCCTGAAGGTTCCGTGTATTCCAACAGCTATGGTGCTTTGTATAAAAATCAAACAGAAAGTTCAATTGCGCATCACTCTCCAAGTACGTACAGTAGCAGCAGTAGAGACTCAACTCCAGGGAGACAAAGAAGGCATGAAGAGGGGCCAACCACACCTAGAAGTGCCTCCTATGATAAATACAGTAGTAGATTCTCCACAGAAAATGCCGGAGATGAATGTGGTAGAAGCGCCTCTGAACCAAGGAGGAAGTTCAGTTCTACCTGGCCGTATAACAGCCCCGAGTCTAGCCCTGTACCGGAGTCAGAACCGAGATCCAGAGGGTCGCGGTCCCGCAGTTCAAGCCGGGGTCCACGCACCCCGAGGTCCCGCAGTTCCAGCCAGAATCGCAGCCGCAGATCATCTATATCCGACTTGTTGGATGAACAAGGAGAAGAACAAAGAGAACTTACTGAGGAAGAAGAGAGAGAACTTGATAATGTGCAGGCGAATATCAGACGAATCCATAGAAAGTCTATTACTGATTCTGTGTCAATTTCCAAGTTGCCACATTTGGATAAATTCGAGCATCATTCGAATGGAGATGATACACCAGAGAGAAGGCCATCGTTTGGATCGAGAGAAAGAAGAAGCCGAGGAACAAATGAATCTCAAGCCCATGAAAAGGACGAAAGTGTGAGTTACAACACCACTAGTGCCAGCAGAGAGCTGTTTGCATCGCCTAGGAGAGGACGATCTCCGGGTAGATCCAGATCACCCGGCAGACCATCGTGGACTCCGGGCAAGAAGGGCGCAGAAGAACGGTCCAAGTCTCCGGGTGCTCCCAGAGCTCCGAGTGCCAAGGTTAAAGACAAGTCTCGGTCAAAATCACCCAGGCCCAGGTCACCTCCGCCAAAGCTGACAACTTCAAGAAACAATGACGATTATTTTGACTCTTTGGAAAAATGGAAAGAGAACAGATGGGTAAGGCATATCATTTTTGTGATGATAGATACAGAAGCATTTGGTAGTAAATATCCAAAAGGAAGGAAAGTTTGTTTGGCAACACAAACAATCACAAAATGTAAAAAAAAATCGTGATAATATGTATCATGCAGGAGAGAAATCTTCAGTTGAGTCCAAGGAGACCTGAGGATGAAGCGGAAGGTGATTCAAGTGAACAACCTAAAAAGTCAACAAAGGACGGACATAAGGAAGACGCGATAGTTGATCTATTAGACAGCGAGGTGAGTTATTATATCAAGGTTCACTTCTATGTGGCAGTTGACAGGAAGATGGGTGGGGATTTGATGAATATCTTGTGCTTTCTTAGGTCGAATCCTTGAAAGCCCAGCTTGAAAGAACTCAGGAAAATCTAAAAGACATGGAACAAAGCAACAGGGAACTGAAATCACGAATAGATTCTTTACACAGGGATCACAGGAACGTGGTTGACGACATCGACTCCGACTCCGAAAGATACATGAACCAAGTGAGTTAAAACACTAAATAATTTAGGGAAATTGAACTCTTTTGTCAATTAATTTTATTTAGGCATATTCAGCATTTTTAGTGGCCCTGACTTTAGAGTGAAGCGACTTAACTGGCCACGATGGTGTCCGTCCGTCAGTCGGGTTGGTTGGTGAGTTGGTTGTCTGTAGACAAAGTTTCATTGGTTTTCAAAAATTCCAAAACTAAAATGTGTTTCAGGATATTCTGGCAAACTTGGTTTGATATAGTTTCACACTCTGGCCCCCAAACTACCCCCTCAAACACCCCCCCCCCCAACTTGACTTGGTTCTCTGCTGATTTTGCTTGATACTTTTCCAGATCCCCTACATCTCAGTCTTCATCTCGCATCTCACTTTTATCACTTTCATCTCCATATTGTATTATCTTATTGTTACCTCTCTCTTACTCTATATCGTAATCAATTTATCTCTTCAAATTAAATCACACATGGTCAGATGGAGCGCGACACAATACTGGTGAGCATTCTTGTTTTGAATGTCATAGACTAAAAGTGTTGACGTTTTGTCAGCTAGATATTTTGATATTACCAATATAGATTGAAGATATGCACAATGAAATGGAACATGCTACTGACTATCTGAAAAACAGGCTTGCGGAACAGCAAAACAAGTCGAAATTGAGTAAAATGCAGGTATGTGCAACATTTGTTTTGTGACTTGGGTACTAACAAACGGTGATAAAAACTATGCATTCAAGAAAATTCAAAATCGTTCAGGTGACGTCTTTGAAAAAAGAGCTGTCAGATGTGAAGGAAACTGTTCATCAAAAAGAGGATGATCTCCGGAAGCTAAAAGCCAAACTTGAGATAAACGAGTTGGAACTGAACCAGGCGGAAAGTGCACTGAACCAGACAATGAAAGATCTCAACCTGCACCAAGATAAACTGAAGAAACTGCAGGACGAGGCGGACAACAGAGTCAGACATTTCGAACAACTGATTGCAAGATTACAGGTATTTTCATTTGCTTAGTTTCAAAATACTTTGCGTTACATATCGCTATTTTATCTATTTTCAAAAAAAAAGATATTGTACAGCAAACATAATGATTTTTTTTGTGTATTTGTAGATTAAAATACAAGAGCAAGAAGATGATCTTCTTGAAAAGGATGAAAGTCTCAAAGAGTTGCACCAGCAGTTAAGCGAAAATAGCAAACAATTGGCAGACTTGCGGAAAGATGCCAAAGACTTACCAAAAGTGTTAAAACAAATGAAAGATGCTACTAGTCGCGCCACTAGTCTCGAAGAACAAATAAGAGAAATGAAGAATGTGGTGAACGAGAAAGAACGACAGCTGCGCGATACTGAAACGAAGCATAAAGATTTGGTAAAAAGACTAGAAAAATCAACAACAGATGAAAAGAAAGGAATGGAAGTTCAGATAAAGCAACTTGAAGAAAAGTACAGTATATTGCTTCGTAGATTTTACAATTTCGTCATGAAATTCCTGAAATTAAAATCTACACCAACTACCGATGTTTGGTTGATTAAATGCTTAGTATTTTGAAAGAATATTTGTCTTACACGATATACAGCAATACATTCTTTGTATTTGAAGGTTGGAGCAAGTGAGAAGACAGTCAAACATAGCTGATTCCCTCAACACTGATATGACAGACATTCTGAGAGAAAAAGACGAAACCATTGCCCAACTTGAAGAAAAACTTATTGAAAATGATCAGAAAATGGAAGAAATGAGGGATGAACTTAGGTAAGACGTTCAAAAATCAGGTTTGTGTGGAAACTTAAACATCTGTTAAACCTGGAGGTAGCAGGTCAGTAAAGGTTACCAACGTCATCTGCCTTTGGCCTTCCCGGCAAGGCACATAATTTTCATTCGAGAGATGGCAAACGGCTATGGTGCAGGTTGCACTAGTTTTCTAAGGATTTCAAACAAAAAAATCTTATCTCGGACAGAACTGAAATCGATGAAAACACAAATCTTCAGCAAAGTTTAGAACACTCATATGATGATAACGCCAGAATCAAAAGGGATCTTGACCAATCCAAGAGAGATTCACAACAGCTGGCTTCTGAACTGGAAAGTGTTAAGGTATTCGTCATATTACTTTATTATATTAAACTTAGACCACAATGAATTCCTACATTTTAATCATCGAAACATTTTGAAACATGACAATTTCATTGGGATTAGAAAGCCGAAATATTGAAGGTTATTGAGAAATGTAATAATATCGCACATGTACTTTTATGTATCAGGATGAGCTTGAGCATCAACAGGCGCTAACCCAAGAATCACGAGATGAATTAGATAGATCCAGAAGAGATAAGGACAAAGAAGAGGCTTCTTTGCAGTCTGTTGCTAAAGATAAAGAACAAATAAAGGTAGGTTCGCTTCTGTTAAATATTAGCTGCAAGAAGATTTGAGTCCAGCAGTTAATTAACATGAACATACTATTTCCAGTATAATTTTAACATTGCGGAATATGTATTCTTTTTCAGAGATTAATGGAAGAAACAAGATGCCAAGTGGAAAACTTGCAGAGAGAACTCGAGCAGTCGAAAAACCAAAATCGAATGATTCAAACCAGATTGGATGAAACGGAGAAGGAAGGAACGGAACTCAGCGCGGAATGTGATGAACTGGCGAGACAGTTGAACGCTGAAAAAGAAACCGTACGTCTAAATTTGTCACCACTTCTTCAGTTGAAATATGTGATAGAGAGTTTTGTTTTCAGAACCGCTGACTTCTTTGTTTCGAATAGAGCAATCCACAATACTGGTCTGTTGTTACAGGTGAAGAGTCTTGAGGAGCAATACCGCCAGCAACAACAGCAGTTTGAGGATGACATGGCTCAGAAATTCAGAGAATTACTGCAAACTAAAGAGATGGTCACCAACTTAGAAAAACAACTTCAAGCCACCAAGGTTTGTCAATTTATTAAGATCAAGTATTGCTGTTGTGCACTAAGTGATGTTCTGTTTAAAACCCAATAGTTAATATTTTGATTGAGGTTACTAAAATAAAGAAACAAATGATTTCTCTCCAGGTGAGTGTAAAGGATAATGCTGAGCTGTTGGCGAGTGCAGCAGGTATTGGTTCAAACACAACTGATTCAGTCAAGGTGCAGCAAGAACTGGAAGACCTCAAAAACAAGTTTGACAGATCAACGCAAGAAGCGAAGAGATTGAAAGCTGAACTACACGAGGCATTGAAGAATGTTACCGATTTGGAAATATCTAACGCAAAAGTGAAGCAGAGCAAAGAGGCGTCTGATGCTGACTTTAAAAATCAGTTGAGTATGATGACTAGTAGGATCCAAGATTTAACTGCCAAACTAGCGTTATCGGAAAGGAAAGTGCGAAAGTTAGAAAAGAAGGTAGGCCGTAAGTCAAGGAGCCGCTCAAGAGAGAAAGACAATGAGAAAGAAAAAGTTACAGAAAGCAAAGAGACTGATACCACGGAAGACGTGCTAAACACGAGTAACACAAGTTCTTTAGGAGGTGATGAAACTGTACCAAGTGTAAAAGTCACGACTGTAAGTGTATCTAAGGCAACAGATGATGATCAAGGCTCCGATTCTGAGAAGAGCACATTGTCTGATCCAGAGGTTGTGCACAGACTTAGAAAACTGCAAGGAGAATTGGAAATCTCAAAAGAGAAAGTTCATGAACTGCAGATGAAAGACTCTGAATTCAAGAGCCTACAGTTAACTGCACAACAGCTAAGAGAACAGAACAAAATGTACAAAGAACAAATTTCATACATGCAGGCAAAATTGCAGAGTGCTACTGCAACTGAAAAAGATTCCGCTGACGTAAGTGGTAGGTTAAAGGAAGTAGAACAAAGACTTAATCAGAGTGAATCTCTTCTCTCAGACTGCAGGGAGAAATTGTCTGGTGTTATTAATGAACTGGGAACCTTTGGGATCATTCCAACCAAAGACAATTATTCTTCAACAATTGAAAGCCTACGAGATCGACTGAGGGAAATTTTAAAGGAAGTTGAGGATGTGTCCAAGGAAACTGCAGAAAGAATGAAGGAAGAGAAAATGGACGTTCACCTAGATTTGGATTCTACGATTAAAATATTCGCAGAGAAGTTGTCTTTGGAGGCTTTGGTCATTGGTGAAATGGCAACGCTTCTCAGATCTAGTCAGAACGATGTCATAAGCGATCGAGAAAATCACTTATGTGAAATCCAGTTTGCAAATAAACACATCTTAGACCTTGAACAAAAGATCGATTTGATGCAGTCATCAAATAACAACATTGAAGATCCGAGTTTAGAGAGAACAAAGAGCTCTCTGCAAGCTTATTCAGAACTTTTAACAGAAAGGATGGTGGTCCATGCACAGATTTTAGTATCTTTGGAAAACAACAAGTACGGAGATGAGAGTGCCAAAGACGCTGCATCAAATCAAGTTTTTGCCTCGAAACTTGCCCAGGAGGCAATGTTCAGAAGCAAACTGGACCTGCCAATCTGCAGCGCAACTTCTTCCAAAGATTACGAACAAGCTTTGAGCCTTGCGTCCAAAGTCTTGGTCCAGGGTGAACTCGCTTTTACCATGAATAAGCTTCGGGAGAGAATGTCAAACACAATGACTGACCAGGAAAGAATTGATCTCCTTGAGCAAGAGTTAGAACTGGCAGAACATCGCTTGCACGATCGGGAGAATAACCTTGCAGAATCAGTGCAGTCATTTATTTCAGCCAAAACGGCACAGTTTGCAGAAATCTGGCTCCAAGAAAATCAGAGCAATGAAACTGTCGATTCTCCGGAGAAGGAACTCGAAGAAATGTTAAATAAACATGCAAAAGTATTCGAGAAACAAATTAACCCCAAAGTAAATTACTCAGACGTTAGACGCCATGAGCACATCATGAAGTCAGTTTCCACAACAAGTGAATTTTTGATACAGAAACTGACGACGAGTGTGGAAAGGGAACTACACAAACACAGTGTATCGGGAAGTAAAAAGACCAAGTTCAGGATGTCTGCCATGGAAGTTTTGGAGAATTTAGCCGAAGTTGTGGCTAATAAGGCTGTAATAAGCGGACAAATTGCCTACTTGAAGGAACAATTAGAAATGAGATCAAGTAGACAGTCGCCATCGGTGACCAAAACAGACGGTAAAGGCAGCAGGCCCGGTAGTGCTCAATCTAATACTCATTCTCCATCAAGTAGACCTACTTCTGTATCTCCACAGACTGCGGGCAGTTCCACTGCAACCGCAATTTCTAGTCAAGAATCAGCCACCGAAGTTGCCGATCGCCTGTCTCAGGAGGCCAGTGTTCGTCAGCACCTTGTCTCGCTCCTATTGACTTCCATAGACAACGGTTCACTTGAAACGGACGAGGCTGTGAAACACATTACGAACTTAGCGAGGAGACTGGTGCAGCTGGACACAGGTCTGATCAAACAGCGACATTCCGTGCAGGATTACGCCGAAATGGTCACAAGGGAAGCCATGTTTCAGGCCCAAATGGCGTACATTGTGAATTGCTTGAGAGTGCGACACGAGTCCGAATTGAAGGAAGTTCACGAAAAGGTCACAGAGATCAAGCAAAGGGTGAACACAGTCGGTGGCAGCAGTTCTTTTAATCCATCTGAACTGGAGGAATACAAAGCTGAGGTGGAAAAACTCACAAATGAAATGGAAGAAAAGGAGAACGAGTGGAAGATAGTGGATGAATCTTGGCAAAAGCACATCAACGCACTTGAGCAGGACATTCAACATCTTACTCAACAGGTACATCAGTTTAATTTCCCTCTCCGATTTTATTAGAAGCAAATAGATGAATACATTGCAAAGTATGTAAGTAGTATCCTGCCTATACTTGGCAGGATACTACTTATGTACATAGATACCATGCTGGGTGTATTGTAAGAATGAAAATGAATTTATTTGCTTGTGATTCAGATTCGCGAACGAGATGCAGCCCTCTCTTCAGAGGGTGAAGTTTGGCAGCAGCAGATATCCGGTTTGCAAGAAGAACTGGAGGTTCGTGATGCAGATTACAAGAAGCGCATGGCCGCCTTGGAGCAGCAATACAGAGATCAGATTGACAATATGGAGAAGGAGTTGGAGACGGCACACGAAGAAATGAGGGATCTCCATAAGCAACAAGCTAATAATGCCAAGTACGTGAATTGACAGAGTGAATTCAAACTTATTATATTGACAAGCTCATAGGGTGTAACGATAAATTAAAATACCCAGAAAATGTTTAGTAAACACGAAAGAAGTATGATCTGTGGAACGTAATAGAGTTAAACATTTAAGAGTTACACTTCTTTGTGAATCTTACGTCATAATTTCGAATCTAAAGTATAGTTTTTCACGACAGGCTGCAGAAACAAATCACGGATCTTGAGGAAGAACTAAAAAATACGCGAGAAGACCTAGAAAGTCTGGCTCAAGAGCGAGAAGAAACCATTGATCAGTATGAAGAAAGAATCCTTGAACTGGAAGATGAAGTCAATAAACTCAGTAAAGATCATGAAGAAGAATTACAGCAGGTAGTGAATACTGTGCATGGCATTACAACAAAGAAGCAAACTTAACCAAGATCTGGTTTAAAATAAAAAGAAACTTTCACTAGGCTCGGTTTTTGGTTTCAAATATTTGCTACCAACAATAGTTTGAAACCATTCAATTGTTTAATTTTTTTTATATTCAGGCACAGTCAGATATGAAGACGGCTATGAAGGCTGTGAGAGAACAAGGTACAACGCAAATGGAAGAAGAATTGAAAGTGCTGAGGGAGAAATTGCAACAGGAGAGAGCCCGACATTTGGTGAGCCAACAATTATCTCAACGTTGTTGCTACCTTGAAGCATACTTCAGTTTATATGTTAACATCCGCTAAAACTCACAGATTTTTGGAATTTTTTTCTAGAATGCAAATTTTGTTTTCAGGACGAAATAGAGAAACTTCGAACTGAATTAAGCAATGATGGAAACGTAGCGGCGCAGGCCTTACTCAATAGTAAAGTAGAACAGCTGCGAATGCAGATGGAGAATATGCAGGTATGGAAACATGCTTATTGGTCATCGTTGTTTGGTTTTATTAACCTATTGAATGCCAGTCATTACCTTCAGAATGTAGGAAAAGCTTAGGTGCCACACCAGTTTTATTTACTATAATGTGCAGCTTTTCGCCTTCACGTATTTATTATTCCTGTTTTCTTTTGTCTTGTTGAAGAACACATTGGAGGTAATTTTAATGTGCATTTGCTTTCTTAATTAAGCATGCCTGTTTGGTTCAATTATACTTAATACCCTGTTAGTTCAGTTGACATAATTTGCACCAGACAGATGATTTTTATGTGTTGAAAATCTCAGAAAGACTGATGGACTTATACTACATAAATTGTGCATGGTACATTTGTTATTCTTGTAAGAGTTTCACACACAGTAATATTTAAATGTGTAATGCACAGACAGTTCGGTCTGAGATGAGCTGTTGTAAGAATTCTTCGTGGTGATTGATGTGTTGTTGCAGATTAGATAAAAGTTTTCGAGTCTCTTGCAAAATTGAATGGTAAAGCTACCAACCGATATGCTTTCTGTTTTGCAGATTTCGTTAACTTTTCTACCACATTCACATTAGGAATGTGAAGATCTTAAAAATTCATCTTCCGTATTTCATACAGGCCGACTACGAACAAGAGCTTGCAATACAGAAGTCGGCACACAAACGAGAATTGGCTCGAAGTAAGGACGATCTTCTTAACTTGCTGGCCGTGGCTGAAGCGAAGACCATACACATTGATGAGAATACCATCAGGAAAAAATACACAAAGGAAATTGAAAGAATAACAGTAAGAAACATACAATACTAAGAAATAAGCTAGAAATAAGAAGTTACATTATTTTACGAGATCGTCATTTTATTGTTTGTAAATAATGCTTATGAATCTTATTTGTCATAGGATTTTATACATAAGGTATGTCAAAGGTAGTGCGGTACAAATAAAAGGAAGTGGGGATTTCTGATCTATTTGCTTCAGTAGAAGTAGGAACAAATTTGATTCAGTTTCTCTTTTTAGACAGACCATCAGACCTTTGGGGATGTGTAATCAATCAGATCGCAAATTATCTTCTGTACAGCACTGGGCGGATTCGATTATGAATTCGCACACACAATTTAATCTGTTCAATCTGACTGTACAGTTTCTCATGGGTCTTAAGTCCGCAATATTTCTATCACGATACAAAGTCTATGTGACGCTCAAATACATCTTGAGCGGTTACCTTCGAACAGTTGAAAGTATTTATAAAATGGAGTCGCATCTACAGTTTTATCATTATGTCACTTCAACCTGAACCACACAAATTCCCTTTTCATATGGTGTGTTCTTAACCTTTCGAGAAGTAGTCACAATATTTACGCGTGGACTTTCACAGATAACAGTGAAAGAAATGGAATTGTTTACTAAGAATAAATCCTACAATTTTAGGAAATTTACGACAGAGGTTTCACCAATATGGAGAAGTCGCACCAGAAAGTCCTAATGGAAATGAGACGAACGCACAAGCGGGAACTGGATCAACTACGAGTGGAGAAAGACCAGCTCCTCGCGGAGGAGACAAAGGCGACACAGGCTGGTGAGTTGATATTCATAACCTAGACATTTTATCTGTTCACGCTTAAAACTTTGATTCAGAGACAAGTAAATTAATCGTCGATTTCCATTCTTTGTGCCGTTAGACTTCTTGTGTGTTCTTCCTAATTAAATAAACTATTCCAATCTTTTAATCAATCAAAATGCCTTTGCAAATAAGCTTTATTTAGTAAAAATTAAAGGAACCTTTAATTTAAAGGCTGTTTGTAAGGAATCTCCCAGTCGTAATTGGTAGAAAAACTTTTAATGTTACGATAATCTGTTCAACATGTAAAATAAAATGCATGGTAGAATATAAGGCTTCCCGTTTTCATTACACTTTTAGACAAATACATGTAGGTAAATTTCTGGTGCAATATTAAACACAAACAACTGTTAATTTAGTTGACTTCCATATTGAAGAGTTGATAAGTGGTAAGTTAAGTACTTAGGACATAGTTTCACTCTATGTGTTAGTACACTGGTCAGCAGTTGATCGTAAATGTGCGACAGGACTGTGCTAAACAAACCCTAATTGTACATTTTACACTCGAGCTAAGGTAATTTGCTTTCCCGTCCTTAATGTACCGGTGTTGTTTTACACATGGAACTTTTTATGTTTTGTGTGTTGGCTAAATACGTTGAGTTGTACATATTTATGAAATTCCAAATTGTCCGAAAGCTTTAGGTCAGTTGAACCGCCCATCTTTAGACGTGGATGCCTGATGTGTGTATCATGTTATTATTTTGCCTTCTCTGAACCTCTATTACTTGCCATATAAATGTGTATTGTTGCCACACTATACAAAGCATGATATTAAGCGCCTTTTGAAATCAGTAGTCTTGATGCCCCAAACATATTTTATATGATACCACCGGTTTGTGCCACATAATTTTGAGAGTAAAGTTCCGGGTTGGTTCACTTAGGATGAGTCACAATATGTCCTGTGTCTGCTTTTTGCGTACCTTCGTTGCGTACTGTCTTTTGTGGTGAATAATGATACATGTATTTGCAATGGTATTTGCTGGGGTGGGGGGCATCTTGATACCAACTTTTTATGTTAAGTCCAAATCTGCTTATACCTCACACCTCTATTACTCTGAAAAGAAATTATACAGTAATAAAAATTTTGGAATGATATTTGCACCTCAGAATGATATTTGCAGAACATGGCATGATATTTCCTTCACAGACAATGATATTTGTAAGAGGTATAAGCCAATTTGGACTAAACATTAAAAGTTGGGATCGAGACACAACCCCTAACCCCCTTGCGAATGTCATTGCGAATATCATTATTCGCCGCAAAACACAGTACGCAACGAGGGTACACAAAAAACATACATAACATTTTTTACACTTCTTAGGATTACGAACAGCATGGTATGAGACTCGTATGTCACGCTGAAAGTCTTATTACAGATTTTACTAGTCTTTTTTTTTCATCTTCCCCACTTTGTTTGTGCCATCACCGTAGGCATGGTAAAAATGCTCGGTTTGGAAATTCAGAGTTGAATGTGCTGCAATGGATATGGCTGGCTGCCTTGCAAATGCATTTCTTTTTAATTTTGATAAGCTGGGTATTTTTTAAGAGATATGAAAGTTTTTTCACAATCATTTTTAGCTTTGGACGCCATGCGAAAAGCACATGAAGCGGAGCTGCAGAAAGAAAGAAACAAGTTCCTTGACGTCATAGCAAAGACGTATTCGCAAAACGATGTAGAATCCTTGCAACGACAGCATGAGTACGTATTTGAATCACCAAAAGTATTGGAATAAAATACACATCAGAAGCGAAGTTGGAAGTAATAAATGACGTGGATGCAAAGATGGCGTCTTTCAGGGAGTTTCGTGATTCTGTAATATTTGTCAGACACAATCACTAATGTTTTCCATTTTATTTTCAGAGAAGATCTGGAGCTGATTCAGCACGAAATTCGTGAGCTGTCGGAGCAGTATTCCATCAAGTGTCTGGAAAATGCTTCTCTGGAAGAAAGACTCGAGGCTCAAACAAAGGCAGTGACTGAAAACAGGAAAAGAGTTACTGAACTGATGGGGAGGTAATTATCAAATAAAATTGTTAGAACCGAAACAAACCAGGGAAGAAGTGGAATTTACAACAGAAAAACTTGACAGCCTCCTATTAACATTACGAGGCAATACCGACCACGGCTCCCGTACTTATTCCTCAGTTTTCCTTACTCATCATTCCAGACTTGGGATTGGGTGGAGGGGGACTCCTTCTTGACTGGTCCTTCCACTAGTCCTTCTTGCCTCATCCTTCCAGGGAGGGACGGGATGGGGCTTCCTTCCTGTCTGGTCCTTCCATTAATCCTTGCTTGGTCCTTCCAGGGCAGGGGATGGGAGAGGAGTGGGGTGGGTCATCTACCTGCCTGGACAGGGGACAGGGTGGGGCTGTTTAGGGAAGGGAGGGACATCTACCTACCTGGGCGACAGTAGGGGGCACATCCTGCCCCTATGGACAAAGACCAGTGAAAACATTATATTCCATCATACTACGTACGTGGTTGGTAATAATCTCATACAGCTGGCATAGTTTTATGTCTAATCTGTTACAGATACGTCGAAGGACTACCTTTTCGTTTCACTGATTATTACATCTGACGCATTTGTTTCAGAAATGAAGAATTGAGTATCCGGCTGCGACACGACATCGAACGACTCAGCCGAATGATCAACAACGAGTCTCCCGGAGCGAGTCCAACGAAGAAGGAAGGCGAGTCCCAGGAGGTCTATGATCTCAAGGTCAGTTGTTTTATCAGTCGAACAGGTCGAACTTCGCCGACGTGTTTTTGAAGCATTGAAGTGCATTATACAGAATGTGAGCATGAGAGTAGTGAATATAGTATGCGTCTTCATGTTCTGTCCACAGTTTTGCATTTGTTTTCCTTCGCTTGGACTGTCAATAGTATAGATATTCAAACTTTAAAAGATGTTTTACTGAATACTACATAATCGCTGTGCAAATATAAGTAGAGTGGTCCGTCAAGCGCATTTAAGAAGAATGCCAAGACGTCCACACAACCCCCATTTGGATTTTCGTGTGACTCAAAACATAGTACAGAAGGTACTTTACATAATACAGCACGACTGCAATACCTGTATTTGCATGGAAACTGTTCTGTATGGTGGTGAGGCTTGTATTCTAAATTGTCTTATCTTCTGAGGTGGCATGGTTTATATTCTGTTGCTCTACAGGTGGCCCTCAAGGTGAAGGGACTGCAGGTGGATACCCTGCAGGAGGAAGTACAGCAGATCAATGCAGATATGAAGCGAACACAGAAGGTAGTACGTTAAATTTAAAGATTCGAGTTGTTTTCAATATTTTTTCAACGGATTGCCCCAGTAGAATCTGGTTCATTGCAGTGTTGGTGGAAATAATTTTCTTTTGACAAAAATAGTTGGTTTGAACTTGTAACACCTAATCTACTAATTCCTAAATAGTTTATTTCTGTTTTTTTTTCATATTTTGCTTTATTTTTGTTTGCTTCACTTTTCTTACACCTTATTAATTATTAACAGAATTTTGGCAAACTAATAACTAATCTCCATATTTCCATCTTTTCTGTTTGTATATATATATATTGAAAGTACATTGCTGCGTCATTCATTCTGTAACTATTTTTGGCTTACAATTTGGTAACACGTCCCACTGTGATCCTTCTTTAGGAACTTGAAGAAAGTGAAGAAAGGTACAAAGAAATACATTCTGACCAAGAAGCCATCAAGAAAAAATATCAAAAAGAAATAGATGAGCTGAAGAGACGTTTGGAGGAAGCCGCGGCTGAGGTTGATCTTGCCAAAGCCTCGAGACACAACAGACTCAGTGCCAAAGGTGAGAAACCCAAATATTTTGGAATTAGTCACATGGGTTTCACCCATAGCCAAATGACTACCGCGAGTTTAGCATTAGTAATTATTATTTAGAACTTTATTTTGTACTTTAGGGAGTATTGGAAGTGAATTGTCTCACGATGACGATGATCTGAGCAGCACAAGTGGTGCCAGTAGTCGGAGTTACAGTCCCTTCCCTCCAGGGGGAACTCTGGAGGGTGAACGCGCTGGCCGAGTTCTACCCAGCGTGTCAACCGAAGTCAGAAATGTCAAGAAAATGCTGTGGAGGCAACGGCGTAAGTGTCTTTATGTTGATTTAGGTTTTTGGTAATTGTTTTTACCTTCATTGCATAGTGTTCTTCTGTTATTTATTTTATGTTGTATCTTTTCCATTTTGTGAAGCCTGTTTGTTTCCTTTTGGATAATAGTGTGACATTGCATTTTCATAGTGATGTCCGTTCCAAATATCAAGATTAAAATGGTAAGATCTTGAGGAGTGCATTTGGTTTTGGACGCTCAGGTCACAAAGAGCTTTGTTGTATTTGAGTGACGCTATAGAGTTATTTGCCCTTGTAAATTTGAACACCAATCTGCCCTTCCACCCGATACAGTGTACATTTGCCCCACCATCTTTTGAGTTATTTGTTCAGTGTTGTCTAACTTAAGTTTATGTGAAAATTAATTTCGTAGTGTTTTAAGATGGGATAAATGTAACACATAAAATCAGAATTTTAGATGATTAAATTCTTTGGGAAATCGTTGACAGAAGAAATAGCATTTTGAAATTATTCAAATTGCATTTTCCTTTTTGTGTCTTTTTAGACCCACAGAGAGCTCTCAGCAATCCGGGTTTCTCTTCTGGATCGCGACTCTCATTCCCTGAAAGAGACTCACCACCAACCGACGCGGCTAGAGGCAGTCTAGAAAAGGGATCATCCAAAGGCGGTAGCGAATCATTAGCTGCAGGTGACAAGAAAAATTTATCTGCAAGTGAACTCGCTAGTTCAGCAGGAAATAAGAGTGGCAAGGAGCCTCACCCTGGTGGAAAAGAAAGGAGCCAAACCACACCTGCCTTCAGCGTGGCATTGTAATATTAGTAAACCTCGTGGTAAAAGCAAAAATATCAAAATATGGAAGAATTTAAAAGACGGATGTAACTTTATTGGCCAGTAGTGTAGTTTGTTCTGAGTGCAATGTATTTTTACACACAGGGGTAGAGAAATAGATACCTTGAATTCTAATGTATTGCGATCAAGGCTGCATTAAATGAATTGGAAACTTGCAGAAAGTGATTGCAATATGATAGTTGGGTAGCATGAAATGCATTTTGTACATATCATTGTATCCTAAACAAGGCTGTGGGTATTTTGCAGTAATAATATATTTTATATCGATGTATTAACATATGATTTTTACTAATTTACTCACATAACTTTACAGCTGCTTATGATTGTAAACGATATAGAACGTTAAGGGTCCAATATTTACCTTTTTTTTTTATACTGCCAGTTATGAAGTATTTGTAGTTTTAGTAATTTAGTAATGATTTTTCATTTGTTTAAAGATATTGATATTTCAGCTATTTGAGACATAGGTTTGAAAGACAATCTAGTGGAATGCAGTGTGTATTTGCCATATGATTTGACAGTGTACAAGTACATGGTAGCCTTCCGTTTATTCTCCCGGGGTCGCCACATGCAACGAAAAGTGCAATGTGCAACAATTATGGAATTAAACCTTACATTTATTTTAATTGAATCTATGTGACTTCTGACACGGAGTACATTTTGAATTGCGTGCCATGCAGTCATGTAACGTTCAAACTTTCGCAACGATCCTGTATTCTTTCGTTCGTGAAAGAAAATAAATGGGAGACCATACCATTTTCCTGTACGCAGTTTTGATTAGTTTTAAGGCCAAGTTGTGCTGATTTGATATTTTTTTTAGTATTACTGCCTTGATTCTCAAATCTTTCATGGAATCAAGTGAACACTCGTTTTACCCTGCACACGATAAGTTTTTTATGATGTGTGGCAGTAAACTTTAATGTAAAAAAATTAACTGTTTTATTGTGCCGGTGAGTCTATGGTACTAGCTAAGTATCAATGGCACCGCACCATGTAGGAGGAAGAATGTCACATTGCAGATTGGAAGTTTAAATGAAGTAACTAGTTGTCTATCATCAATTGGTGCTAATTAGAAATTATTCAGTGAAAACAAAGAAAAGTACTGCTGGTTATTTTGTATGACACAACCTGGTATCGTTAATGCTTATGTATGAAAAAAGGTGCTAAATTATGTAGTTTTCGTCGATAAGTGTTGTGTTGTTTTCCTATTTTGGTCCGTTCGTTGTTAAAAAGTTAAAAATAGCTAATGGACGATGATAATGGCGAAGAATGGAACAAAAATGTGGACCAGTGTGTCCGTTTCATTATTTGCCTCATCACTGCTCGTGGGTAGAAATCGAGTCATGTTGTCATGACTTGCCGGAATGAAGCAGCTGTGTAATACTAACATATATTGATGCGAGAAATTTAAGGGCATTTTACTCAGTGAGGAATTGTTACTGTCGCAATTCTTTACATGAAAAAAGTAATCATTAACATTGTGTACTAACATCTTTTAGAGTAATCAAACTAAAAAAAAATTGATGTAAAGGTTTTGTGCCATTTTGATGGTACATGTGATGTTCGAGTTACGTCGGTTTTGTTAACAACGTATTTGTTATGATGTCATGCACGACGAATGTTAATAAGGTTGTCTCGTAGCGAGGGATGTGGCAATTTCTGCAACATTTTTGTTGACGTCTTTTGTAATTAAAATATATTCACAAACAACCTGAAGTTTGTAACATACCTCATATTTATATGGATGTATGTTTTTAATGTGTAAAATAAGTGTATTTTAGTATTTATGGGGCCAATTTGTATCAGAAATTGTTATGCGTATTAAACGTTAAGTATCTTTTTCACGATACGTCTTTCTCTACTGCGATTAACTATTAACGACCCATGACAATAAATAGTTTTAAAAATATCGAGCTTTTCATTATTTATTCCCCGTAAGTACATTTTACGTTGTCAACCGTCACACGTCTTTGCAACGCAGGTACGGATGGTACTTCACACATTTAGTTCAATAAATCCCAAATGTGACAAATTTCGCTGTCTTCTTCATTCAAGAAGTTTCTTTTGCTTTTAGGTGATGCTTCAATATTTTGTCTAAATTTCGCCACATTCTTCATTCAAAAAGTTCATTTGCTTTTAAATGACGCTTCAGTATGTGGTCTAAGTCTTTGTTAGCACAACAAAACAAACTCTTCTGTTCTAATCTCTCTTCTGCCGCTCACATCTTGAAGGAATAGCAACATGTCCACTGCACACGTGTGCACATCGGTGATTCAAATCAAATGTCATTTCTGCAATTTTTATTTCTTTGCAAAATCACACATGATTTTTATGACGAATTTGGTGTCTCTCGGAGTTAATAAAATGTACAAATACAAAGCAAAGTACGGCACATAATACTAAACACTTTAGTAATGATGTCAGGAACTCGGGAATTCTATTCATTTGTGAAGTTTGCTTGTCTTTTCTCTACAAATGCCGTCATTCCTTCTTGTCGATCTTTCTGCAAAACGAATCGAATGATAACCGCTCAATACAAGTCTTAGTGAATTATCCGAAAACAAACATTTGGCATCAGCAGTTCAGTTAGCATTATGCCAAAGTCTTCCTGTACAATCGTCACTTGACCGTCGCTGTTATCGTCTGTGATCAGGTACCCCTTAATCCTGCCACTAGTCCTGTCCCAGGATCTGGGGTGGGGGTGGGGGGTTACCACAGCGAAGCTAAAACTGGGGTAACCCGCCCCCCCCGTGCCCAACAGGACCCCCCACCCCCGGACAGGAGAGTGAATGATGCTACGCCACAGGTAGTACGCTTCTTGCTGTCACACAGGAAGACTGTTTTATTAATTAGCTTTCTGTGCACACTAAAGTTTCTCGAAATACTTACGGTTCCGAATGTCTGATGGAAAAACCTCTTCTCAAGGTTCAGACCTTCCTCTAATGTCATTTCGAAGGCTGTAAATTGATATATTTTGTAAACGCCAGTTACATAAACCAAGATCTGTACGATATCAGTCTATTATTTATGAACCGACAGTTGTTAAACACGAATTCTGTTTTCTTTGTTATGTATAACTTACATTTGTTTACAGCCTCTTTGGCCATCATAACAATAAGCTTGGAATTCTTTGCTATTTTCTCTGCTGTTTTTATGGCTTCATTCACAAGCTGATCTGGTGGAAATACTTTACTTACTAAACCTACAATATACAGGAAAAAAATATTGAGATTAAAAATCTGAAACATTTATTCACAATAAACTACAAGAATTAGGTGTAAACAGTACTAACAACTGTACCTGCTTTTTCAGCATCATGTGCACTGATAGGGTCACCAGTTAGCACTTGTTCCATTGCTTTCGACTTTCCTACTGCTTTGGGTAGCCTTTGAGTACCTCCAGCACCTAAAAAATGCAAATAGAATTAAAGAACGATGTAGGTAAAATATGCAAAGAGAAGTTCATAATTTCGTGCAACTAAAAGAAATGAAATCATGAATGGGATTTTCCTCTTCTTTTTATATGTTCATACATATGTTATACACCATTATTCGCGCAAGATTTATTTGTTAGTTATTTACCTGGTATAGTTCCCAGCAATATTTCCGGTTGTCCAAATTTAGCCTTTTCATCCGCGTAAATGATGTCGCACATCATCGCAACTTCACAACCGCCCCCAAGCTACGCGAAAGTAAGAAAAAAGAAAGAATTTACGTATCATATTCAAAAAGTGAACAAATATCTATGTGCCAGGATAGTTCTTGCAAAGGGTCTGAATTTAACGACTAAAAAGGAAAATATTTTTCCAGCTAATAATGATTTTTCTCACACGTACTGCATATCCATTAACAGCTGCTATAATTGGAGTTCTTGCTTTGGAGAATTCAGCCCAGTGACACAAGAAGTTGTTTTTGTAAACGCCCGGAAATGTCATGGGTTGCATCTCCTTGATGTCTGCACCAGCTGCACAAATAAACACCAGTTATTAGTCTGTGTAAGTATCACGGTAAATATCACTTTCTCAATATTTTCTGCATCAGTTTTCTCAGCAAATAGAAAGTTTGGGTTTGATGAAGATCGTATGAGAGGTGGGGTGGGAGTACATGAACTAGCGAGTCTAATTCTGTATAATTGCCAAGTACAAAAGCTTAAAAAATATTTTTACGTACCCGCAAAGGCTTTTTCGCTACCAGTCATCACAATGCATCCTATACTATCATCAATATCAAACTCCTTGACAGCAGCATTAACTTCATTCATAAGACTGTCACACAGAGCATTTAATGCCTTGGGTCTGTTCAGCTGAATGTAGCCTACATTGTTCTTCTCACCTCTTCTTTCTACTATGATATGTTCATAGGATCCTAATAAGAAAACATACATGTTATCATTCAGCAAGCTGTTTTACAAGTGGTGCTATATATCCGTTCTGAAACGGTTTCGTTTCTTCGGCACATCATATTTTCGTTGGTCAAAATTAGTTGTACTTTTCTTGACAAATTATTATTTTGCGCGCATGAATAAATGAATAACAAAAAAAAAAAAAAAGAATTATCATCATTAAAGTGTAGTGGGAATTACGGGTATCCACTGCAATGGAGGAACCACGAATTCTCCGGTTGGGATTTTATTCGGAGGGGGGGGGGGGTAGGGTGGGGGGAGGACGCCAACTATTTTTGAGTAAATTACCATGAAACATTATTATGAAAAATTATTATGCCCAAACGCCACATGCAACATTAAATATGCTTATTTACGAAACAAACGTCCTGCCTGTTTGGGCGGAGGTAGGGCACATCCTGTCCAGGGGCGTTAGGTACGTCCTGTCCAGGTCCTGTCTGGGGAGAGGGGGTGTAGTGTGCGTGTGTGTGGGATAAGGCCACTAACTACCCCTGCCTGGACAGACCAAACTGAGGGGGTGTGTAGGGTCACTCTGTAGCATGATATAGACGGGGGTAGTAGTTATTATCGCCTCGTAACATTAATGGGAAGCTGTCTTGTTTAAAGAAGTGGGAAGAGTTGCGGGAAAGAGGCTCCACTGGTTGGGGGGGGGGGGGGGGGCGCCAGGGACCCCCCAGGTTCAATTTCTTTCCTTTTCCTGCAGTTTTCTGGGAAACGTTGGCCAAATAATAGGTTGGCTCCCCCACTACTAAAGAAAATCCTGGATCCGCCACCAGAATTTAGAACATATTCTGTGTCATTCTTTGATTTTGCAGCAGCGCTAGATCTAGTAACTGTCAGCATATCATACCAAAGGAATGTTGTCAAGCAACAAAACTTAGCATGCCATACCAATAGACATCCATCGCATTGATGCATTATTGATTGCAGGGTATAGTACTTTTCTTGATGAAAAATTCGCAAAAGATTTGCCCAGAAGTGAAGCCACCTTCTTCCTGACAGCTGCCATTTTGGTTTGTTTTGACCTTTAAACTTTGACATATTTTTTATAAAATTTCCTCGATCACTGCCGCTTGTTCCATAGAATTAACGCACCTTGCCGTTAACGCAGTAAATCCATTCACTGTTAATTTTGTAAACTTCATCTCAACAGCTGAAGAGTGAACGAAGAGAAAAACCAAAACCGGAAGTTTAGAGATTATTGCACATGGCCGACAAAGACTAAAGAAATCTTTGGGGGATAACTTTTAACTAGTGTTTTGTACAGCAATATATGACTTTATCATGAATTTAGGACTGGAGAATAATCACGGAAACAGTCTTCTATATGCAGGATGGAATCAGGATCAAGGTAATAACAGAATTCTTGCTATTAAACCATTGTTTACAAGTGGGGAAAATATAAACATGATCCATCCTCTTGAGGAACGCCCCCACTCAGTTACAAGGAATTGTCTGTTTTCATGTTGTCACACTCTTATGAACACTAATGAGGTAAGAAAGACGTTGCATCAATGAATATACTATACCAATGTTCGTAGTATTGCAGAAAACAGAGCAGATTTTGTTGTTCAATTATGTCTCACTATGCCACCGAGTGCACTTCTCATTTGTGGGCTGATAACTGGATAATGAACAAAGGTCACAGATGACATTAGCGTGGACTAAGGTGCTACACAATGAACAGTTTAAATACTACCGAATATGGGTTGAAATCAATAGGTTTTCGCAGAAGTCAGGTCCAATTATAATCTGCTATGTGGGCCATGATGATTTTTCGAAACATTTTTTACTGTCAGGTTGCTTCGCCTGTGGTATGGAGACGGGATTCCGGGTTTACAACTCTGACCCACTAAAAGAAAAAGAAAGACAAGGTAACGTAACATTTTAGTGATTTTACATTGGATACAGAGTTTGGCCATTTGAGTTTTCGAGGGAGAAATAAAGGAGATCATTGGTGACTGAGAACCAGATAGCAGCCGAATAAGTTTTTTTGCCATTGTAATGTATGGAAAATGAGTGGAAGTGGAACAATAAATCACTGTCGCCAAGCACCAACAAGGATTACCGCATCGGGCCACGCAGACGTTCACACACGTACTTTGTAATCCGCAAACAGGGTCGCCTGTTTAAAATAATCGTCTTATTATATTTAAGATTTTGCAGATGGAGGAATTGGTCACGTAGAAATGTTGTTTCGATGTAACTACTTAGCCCTTGTCGGAGGAGGGAAAAAACCCAAATATCCTCCTAATAAAGGTATGTGTGATTGAATTAGACTTTTATTTGATGCTTCCTGTCAGAGTCATAGTGTTTGGAGAAAATTCAAGACACACCGACACGTAACAATTTACACATGAAATACAGAAATTTCTAAGTGTTTCTGAAATGCTTTGTAATATTGACGTAATGGCATGTGCCACTTCCAGTTATGGTGTGGGACGATTTGAAGAAGAAACACGTCATAGAGCTTGAATTTTCAAGTGAAGTCCGTTCTGTCCGGCTGAGAAGAGACAGGTAATTGAACATCTCAAAATCACATTGAAAATACATAAAACTGAGTATTTTGTCCTTGCTGCAATAAAACTGATCTGAACTTTTATTGTAGAATTGTTGTAGTGCTGGACACCATGATCAAAGTTTACACATTTACTCAAAATCCTCAACAACTTCATGTATTCGAAACGAGTCCAAATCCTAAAGGTATAGCATCTGTATATCAGTTCAAAACTTTACACATGTACTTACTGAAGGCCTCCACCGTGCAGGAGGTGTCGTTAAGCCCGTCGTCTGGTTAAGCATTGCGCCTCGTACTGAAATTCTGTCGTGTCATAAAGCGCGCGCGCGCGCGCGCGCACACACACACACACACACACGCACTCACACAAAGATAGAAATTCTTACAACTTAGATATCCATCACACATACAGAGAAAATGACGTTTTCATCACATTCTATGAAAGGAATAATTATAGTCATTGTGCCCAGTTTTCGTCACAGATAGGGCTTTATTTGCAAAGGCGGTACATAGCTTACTGTTTATTATCTCCCCCAACAGTGTCCATTACAATTCTATGTAACTAAGATTACTCTAATGCGATTCGAATCAAACAGTAGAGCTATTGCGAGTTTACATTTTTATTTTTGTAGGATTATGTGTCATGTGTCCAAACAGTAACAACTCCCTACTTGCTTTCCCGGGTCGCAAAACAGGTCATGTACAAATCGTTGATCTGGCAAATACTGAGAAACCACCACTTGATATAGTTGCTCATGAAGCCAGCTTAAGTTGTATTGCTCTAAACTTACAAGGTACAAGACTAGCCACGGCATCAGAAAAGGTAAGTTGTGATTTCACATAGCTGCCACGTTGAACACCAAAAACAATTGAATCGATTTCTATCCATTATTCATCTGGAAAATTAGAAATACAAACTATTCCTTTCAACAGTTCATGCACATTACTTGAAAGAAAGAAAGACAAAGAAGTGTGTATGTGATAAGATCCTACAAGTCAACTAACCCGGTCGTTTCACATTTTGGGACTATCTCTCAATTAAGTGCTTTGCTTGTTTATCGTTTCAGGGAACGTTGATTCGTGTTTTTGACACAAGTAATGGTGCTCAGTTACATGAACTTCGACGTGGTGCCAACCACGCAGTAATTTTCTGGTAAGCGGATAGTTTTATGAACTTCTAAATGTTAGGTAGGCTTTTGAAATCAAGCCGATTTAATCGAAAAGAGTTTAATTGTTTTTAATACAGTCAGGCTCAGTGTAATAATTATAGAATTTTAGTGGTTTTATTTCTTTCAAATTTTCCTTCAGTATCAACTTTAACCAAGACTCGTCGTTAGTGTGCGTCTCCAGTGATCATGGAACAGTTCACATTTTTTCTATTGAAGATCCCAAGAAAAACAAACAGTCCAGGTGAGTTCAGTGTAAAGTAAATCAATATTTTCAATCTGATTGTCAAGCTCCACAAATAAAAGTTGTACTAATATGATCCGACACAGGATTAACAAGATGCGTTTGCCATAATATTTCCAGCTTGGCCTCGGCAGGTTTTCTTCCAAAGTATTTCAGTTCAAAGTGGAGTTACGCCAAGTTCCAAGTGCCAGGTGGATCACAATGCGTCTGTGCATTTGGCACCCAATCAACTTCTGATACACAGTCTGTGATTGGTAAGCTCAATATCTCTCCGTACTCTGGTAAATATAAGTAACAACTCGAAGGAGGTTTGCGTTTGAGAGTTTTTAACATATTATATGCAGGTGTTGCCTTGAATTGTTAAGGATCACGTGCAGTAATCCTTGCAATTACAGGTGTAAATAGACCTTTACTCCTAAAACTAATGGTAACGGTTAACCAATAGTTTGCCCCTGCATTTTTTGGGTTTGAATCAAGTTGCATTTTGGTGCCGAAAAGAGAAATTATATCGTAGAAGGCACAAAGCCTAAAATTTGTTTCGATGAGATTTTTTCGCGTTGCAGTTTTAATGTAAAAATCAAGACAGACAAAATTTACTCAACGATTTTTGTTGGTGTTGATATTAATTTCCCTCTCTTTTTTTGCAGTAATATGTGCGGACGGATCATATTACAAATTCTTGTTCAACGGAAAAGGCGAATGTACGAGAGATGTGTACGCACAGTTCCTCGAAATGACGGACGATAAAATGTGACTTTACAAAGTGATATTATTCCAAATAATATCCAAAGATAAACACGTTGTTAAACTTGAGAAAATATTAATATGTACGAAGTAACTTGTTTCACTTCGTCTTGTATTGTCTACGACTTATTCTGGCCTTTGTTTTTTATTTTTTGACAGTGCTGGGTTGGTTAATGCCTTCATGCATTTCTAATTACACACATTCCTCCCTTCATCGCATTAGTGTAGACCACTGCTCTTTGGAATAAGATGAACTTTATTTTCCCCCCAAGCGTCATTGTTTCAAAATCCAACGTAATTTTAGTTTCCAGAGGAAACATTTACCATGATTGTTCAGATTATTATTGTTATGACTTTTATTTACAATGCAAATTAGTGTAGTGAGAAAATTAATACGCATGTGAAAAGTTAGGTAAATACCTCGTTTTAGATATTGCGACCAGATTCGAAATACTGAAGACTGGGTTCCAAGTCCAAATGCGCTTATTTTTTAAACTGGTACACAAAGTGCTTGATGTGAACATACGCCAAAGCAGTCAATCCTAATGATTGATGGCATTCGTACTGTAGATCATAGTTTGAAATTTTAGCTGAGAATGTGTAGTTGTATGAAAAAGATTTTCAACTGATTTTTTGGTGAATATTTTTCATAGTGTAACAGATGCGTGCAGTAGTGAAGATTATTTTTTATCCCGAGAAAGACATTTTGTAATACGTCTTAGCTGCTGCATTGTTGATGATAAAAGCTTTGGATGAAAATTTACGTGTTAGTGAGAGTCAGACTGAAGTTCAAAGAAAGAGCGCAGTCAACTATTTTGCCGAAAATAATGTAGGTAGGATTTTATTTCTTTTATTGGTGGCTCGTTAGAGTCATCTTAGTGGTTGTTGACGGTTTTTGCCCCGAAATTTTGGGCCCGTGGTGGGGACCTACGAAGGCCTTTTGTTGCTTAGTGACTGTACATGGGATTATAGTTCTATTTGCAGGTAGTGGAGACACCTAACCACTATATGTTGTAATCGAACTTTTTGTTGCCCCAGGTGATGGGGACCCTAAAACCTAGTATACAATACACCTCGCTCCCCTTTGCCCCCCAGGGAGCGAAGGGAGCGAACGAGCCACCTGGTGAAACTTTTTTAACAACCTAATATTTTCTTCTTTGTTTTTGAATTTAAAAATAGAAAAGGATGTGATCAAGACATGTGGCTACTTGTTTTTAAAATACGAAGCATAATTACAGGTATGTGATGACATAAAATCCGTTCATAGTTTGTAACATGTATACTAATGATAGTTTAAATATGCCAACAACTTAATTAAAAACGTATTTTGAGCAATAATCTTGCACCCCTAAAAGAGAACTAACTCTGGCTAGCACCTCTGCATACCATGTATCAATGAAAAAAGCATCTTTCGGCAGCAATGGTATAAAAATGTAAGGTCAGCTGATGTATTTAGATGTTGATATAATTCATGTTTAATGTACATATTTCTAAATACCGAGTGCAATACATAGATTCACAAGGCATTTTATTTTACGTATCATCTCATGTACACAGACATGTATACTGTGTATTCTAACAATTTAAGTGAGATTGAAAATAAAGGTTAAAACGGGACTTGTAATTAAATTATAGCTAAGTTGTATTGGTGATCATGACGGTAACATTATAGTGACAAACAGAATGGACGGATCACTGGTGTGTCGTCAACAGCGATGTTGATGTCTCCGTACTGTCTCTGTTAACCTGATATTGTTACCGAGGACATACTTGGACATAAAACTTTGTTATCGAAAGCTTTCTCGGCAACAAGTACACTTGTTTTCAAGGTCACTCTCAGCAACAAAGTTTTGTTGCCCAGTGCTTTCTATGCAACAATGTATATTTACTTGTTGCCACGATAGCACTAGGCAACAAAATTTTATTGCTGAGTGTA
>JBCAUG010011126.1:0-25351 GCA_038406175.1 Haplosyllis leylae
GGGCTACAGAAGATCTGTATGTGTTTGAGCAACAAGTTCAATATAAAATCCAACAACAACCCTTCCTGGGCTGCATCCCTATTTATATGTTGTGCAAGCTGCAGCCTCTGCTCCCTACTTATTATTCATAAACACCTGTGCAGAGGCCTGGATGTATTCATCAGCCTCTCTTGACTGGTCATTAATCATAAGGCACATTTATCTTATTACAACATTTATCATTCTTATGGTAGTGCACAACTTGGGATCCTAGCCCCTTTCACGTCCATAATAAGACTCCTCAGATTCACCTCTGCGTGCGACATCTGCTGACATCTTGACATGGCAGTTGAGCCCCTTACCCATTTACTTCTACAAGTTGTAGTAGGACTTGAGCCTGTGTAGATTATACACAGTGTGTGACTGGTTATCAGTCTAACCAACTGAAATATTGGGGCCAGACATTTTAAACTTTGCGCATAAAAATTTCGTTGGTTGAAACGTAAATGAACACGAACGGAACGAACCCGACGAGCAATACGTTCAAAAGATAACACGACGCCGACCTTATCGTTTGTCTATGTTTATCTACTTCATCCAAAGACAAAGACTTGTGGAAACATATTAATTCAATTCTATATTTGAATTTCGAAATCATCACTCTAAATTTGATATTGTAGGCATTGAGATGAAAATCATAGGGCCAGACCAGTGGCAGACAGTGCCAGTCATTAAAGCTTGGAACTGATCAAGGTTTACTGTTATGGGCATATAGATATTATATTATATTGCATTAACTGCTTCTGGCAGCTTCCCAATCTTGTTACATAATAAGCTCAAGTTGTTCAATTTATGGTTAAAGTTATTAAGGCGAATAAAATAACAACCATGTGTGAATCGCTGATCGTTGTGGAAATATGTCACCATGCATCGCAAGAAAGTCGTGTACTGTGTTATATGTAGATTGCTTCTTTTTGAAAGATTTCTAGAAAAAACGTTGCGTTTACGTTCATTTCTTTGCTAGTGTACAACAAAGACATGCTGGCATAAATAAGAGGATTCCCACAAAACACACTTTTAAATGCGATAATATATACAATAAATCCTCATCACCAAATTAATTACTACGTCATCTGTTTCGACGTTACTCCAGAATTTTTTCAATAAATATGTCACTTGTTATTCAATCTTTCATAAATGTACTTTCAAACAGCGTTTCTACTTGCCCTGAGGATAAATGAAACTAAGATATAACAATACACCATGAAAAAAAAATTCTTCTGGTTCGTTGCCATCAAAACAACTACCTGAAACGCACCACATTCTGTTGCAAAACAACTAATGACGTTTCATCTTGTGCCATTTTATGACTTCTGTGCACCCACATTGGGTAAGTTGGAGAAGGTGTAAATAAATGTAGTTTTTCAGAGCATCGAAAGTTTTTGTGGAAAGGTATTGACGTCAGAAGTGTAAAATAAATCAATTTCATAACAACATGGACTTTTATTGATGTGAAACTCTTCCACGATATTCTGAGACTATGACACACACGCACGTAATATTTTAATTCCAATGTTTTTGTTTTCCATGAAAAACTGAAGTAAATAGCCTGTGTGAGAATGTCAAATTGACAACAGTATAAAGTGGGGGAAAATCAATTTTTATGTATTTCGAGCTTATTTTTTGTTATGTTTATTTTCTTGTTTCCTGAAGTTTTGTTTTGTTCTGTTCTGTAAGTCACAACTCCGTATGGTGCAAAGTGTGCTTAGCAACCAAAAGCAAAAGACGACTTCACTCTTGGATTAACCTTGACTGTAGACCAGTTTCAAGACTTGCAAGTTTCTACCTCATTTCTCAATTGAAACATTCATCCAAACATATATAATGAACAGCAATGTCGCAATGTGCTTGTATCATAATTAGGGTATCCACCTTGGTGTTAAGGTAGTAAATACGAAAAAGGAAGTTACTATTGTAATTGGCCGTTTGTTGCTTGAGATTGACCGCTGGATAAACCCTGTGAGACGAGCAGTCAATTATTGCACAAAGAATTTCGTAACCCAAGATGGCTTGGAAGAAAATCAATTCCATTTAATGGTTGTTTGTGTCTTTTGTGAGAGGAAGGTCTTTATGATAATTACTTACTCAGTAAGTTAACAGGATATTATTTGCTGCCATATTAGTGGTCAGTAAAGGTAAACAGTATGTTATATACAAACGTGTACTGTTAATTATGACAGTAATTAGCGTTTGTGAGATTCTCAGAAAACAGCTTGCGACACAAACAAGAACCCATATTTACAACCAGCGACGGATACATTGGAAACTTGTTTAAACTTGAAGAATAATGTAACAAATTTTACTTGACATGGGACACGAAACACTCAGACTGCACTTGGTAACACCAGTATATTTTGCGAACAAAACTATTTAAATGGATAGACTTTCTTTACTGTCAAACAAAACAACTCCCTAAACAAGTGCGGATATTTTACCACCTTTTTAACCTCTCCGACAGATCAGAAAACAAAGACTCTCAATAGTCGACTCACTTGGCATCATTCACCATACAATATATGTAGCCTCACTTTTTCACCTTCGACAGTCAGACATTTCGAGTATGTTTATAAACAGATCATTTCTTGTTGGGGAAGAATTTCAATATCAATTTTGAAATTAGACATTTGTAAGAAAAGAAAACCAATTGTAAAAGGAACTACGCATTTCAAAAATAATAACAGAGAGGATAGGTGCAGTTTGGTGCACAAACGAGCAAATCATCCTTTTACCTGTAACTTGTATTATGTCATTGCGTTAACTAGCTCTGAGATAAATAAGAAGAACTAACTAGGTAACCCCAAGTTTTTTACCCTCTTTATGTAACATCCACCCAGAACTCCCCTTTCAAAAAGTATATAAGGCGGAGAATAAGGTGGAGGGAGATGGGAGATGTAGTGATTGGGGATCACTATAAGTAGGAGGAATTGTGTCAGAATTTCGTATCTGGATCTCTCCTGATTTGTTATATAACACATACTGGTTGTACAAGCAACAAGATATGCATTTCCTGTTTCTTTTTTGATAACTGGGGAAATATTGAACAAGCTGCTGGTACTCTGAACTCATTTGATTTCCAATTGTTAGGTTATCACTGTTGTATAACCTTCAATGGTGGTCGATTTTTTGCGAAACTTTACCAATTTTTACAGCTTTCAATTTCGTTATTCATTTCCCACTGCGAAAAATAGAAAATGAGATAGGGATAAAATAAACATATAATAAGTTCGCAGCTGTCGTCCTTAGTCTTTTGAAATGAAACTTTCAAGTTCAAGTTAGTTAGATGTTTGATAATTTGAAGGGCAGACGGTAATAACCATGCAGAACAGCAATTGTTATCATTGTCTGAACTTTTTATCGTACCTTACCCATTTTCAGCCAAATTTTAATCAACTGACACTAGCTTTTCATGTGTGACCTCAAATTAATTTTCAAGGCAAAAATTTGCAAAATAACTTTTCAATTTTGGATTAAGTAAATTTGAATTTAATTTCCACACATTGGCGTCCTAGCCTTTAAAATGCCATTAATGGGGAGTCAATTACTTTTGAACTTCAACGCCGTGAATTCAAGTTATCACAATTGTACATTTGTTGAACATTAACCATCTTAACAATTGTGTATCAAAGACTATTCAGCTTTAGTCGTTTCAACTTCAACAAAAGATCATTAAATATTGATACCAGAGAGTCTCAATGAATAATCTGTGTGGGGCCTGGGACCAGCAGGAGGAAAACAAAACTGTGACACTAGAAGGTGCTGCCCTCTTTAGTAAATTTATTCATCCTTCAAGCATTTAATTATGTAGCAAGCTCCATTTACTGAAATTTGCTCTTGTTAATGGATTACTGTGAAGAAGGGTCACATTGCCACTGCTGTTGATATTAATGTCGTTTTCTCCTCTAGTTAATTCCCCGAGTAAATACGCACAATTTGTGACCACTGCACCGGGATGTTACTGGGGTACTCAAACAGAGGCGCAACTAAACAGGGATTTCACAAACAATCCACAGTAAATATTCGCTGATGTAATTAGCAATTTAATACAGACAACTCTACTACACAAATTAATTAACATCTAACCAAGTCGTAGCAAATTTTTAAGGCATTCAGTTTTCTTGGAATCCATTCTCACAGGTGACCACCTTGTGAGGAACAGCAATTGCTACTTTGATTTTGATAAGGTAGCATTCGTCAATTTACATTTGTTTCTCACTTCACTTTTTCAATTATACCCTTTTCAAAAAAAGAGTAAAATTACTACACAAGACAACCTTATTGAGCAACACCTTTCTCCCAGGGTTTGCAGGTTAGATTTCTTGTGGTAAATTTCACTCCGAAAGAATAACCTTCATGGGAGGAATACTGTTTGTTACACCGTTGTCAAAATAAATTTAGTGGAAATAGTAAACTCAGACTGTTTCACTCACTAGAATGTCTCCACTTCTTTTAGCAGATGGATATTAGTGTCCAGATTACAGACATTGTAATGGGCAACCGTCAAATAACGGTATGACGATACTAAAAAAGACGGCTGATGCTTTGCAGAATTGAGATGGAGATCGCAGTGCAGATGGATGCACATAAAAGCCGGGAAATTGAAGGATTAAATGATGGAATAAAGTAGAGATGTACATATTGTCTCGGTACTCGTACTGATTGTAGTGATAGGGCCTCTCAAAACGTGTGAAGTAACAAAGAATATAGAAAGGTGAGGAACAATGATGTTGCCTACGTTCCACTTTCACCCAAACTTGTGCCATTGGTGCTTTTGTTACGTGTACTTATATACTTACTAATTACATCGCAAATCAAAGACAATTATTTCATGAGAAACCACATATACCTTGGCATTCCATGTGTCGAGTGACACTATTTTGCATGCCAGTCTTGAAATCACTGGTTCTTTCTTCCTTCAGTCTTCAATTTGCCCCCTCCCCTAATATCCTCCAGTACACACAAAAACAAGCAACCCCCAGGTACCTAGTCCCCGGTGCTAGCCTCCCTGCCTCGTGCACCTCCACTCCACTCCCCTCCCCAGTCTCTCCCCTCTAGTCTCTCGAACAACTCCGGTCGATCTCGACAGTACCAATATTGCCTTTTAACATGCGACTGTAACATCATGTCACAATTATTTTCCATAAGCATTCTGCTACTGACAGCATATCAACTGCAGTTTATCAAACACAAAGCCAATTGTGTTGCGTGAAGCCGGGGATCAAGAAGCAATCCGGTTACTTTTTCTTTTTTCAAAACATTATGAATTTGTCGCCATTACTTTGGTCTTAATAGTCCAAAGTATTGTGAATTTTTTTGGCTTCATTTAAATTGAAGGAAATAGATCTGCTTTGTTGAAAGCAAGTGACAACTACCACGACTGGTACAAGAATCACAAGCCTACCATCGCCCAGAGACCAAACATCTTCAACAAAAATCTGGAAGTACTTGTGCACAAAGCACTTAGGCATAGAACACTTCGGAGTACCGAAGTACTGAAACTTTACTTTATTGGTTGACAGTTTAGTTGAATTTTCACATTCAAACAAATGACAAGTTTCACTGTCAGATCACCAAAAGGTTAACTGAGGAATAATTTGCCCCACATTGCCAGCTTCCGCAGACCGAGAAATTTTATGAGCTACGGTGCGGGTTTTTTTTTCTTGTAATAAATCTTTCAGGAAATCGATATAACTATTTTCCTCATAAAACAGCTTTAAGATTTTCCTTTTGTGGAGCTACACAATACCAGTTTCCAGCCCAAGACAACATACAGCTCTTTTTATACGGTGGAGATCATTTACTCACGGGCAGCATTTCTTTTCCAGAGATCACTTGCCATTAGAGAGCTTTTATTCCATGTACCCTTTTTACCGTCCGCATTCCGAAGGAATGGGTAAGGTAATGTTCTCCATTTGTCTGTCTGTCCACCACGGCGGGTTGGGGGGGGAGGGTACCCAGTCCCACGTTCTTTCCCTGGTCTCTGGTCCCATGTCCTTTCTGGGGGGTACCCCACTACCCAGTTCTTTCTCTGGTCTCTGGTCCCATGTCCTTTCTGGGGTGGACCCCAGTCCTAGGACAGGGGTACCCCAATCCAGGACAGGGCAGGGGGTCCCCCCCAGTCAGGACAGTACAGAGAGGTACCCACCCACCCCACCCCCCCCCCCGCAATAGGTTATGCTGCGGGCAGTATGCCTTGTGCGGTTTCCGGCAGGACTTTCTTTTTCTCTGTTTAAAACCCAGACATAATTGTATCAAAGAGCCTTATCTATCTTTTTTACCATGCAAGAACTAAATTTAAGATTTCGGTTTAAATGATAATAAGAATATAAGAAAATATGCACAATGATTTCACCAAAGACAATATGGAAGCTTCAAACACTCCAGTGAGGAGAATGTTTAGGTCTACTCACCACTTTAAAAAAATTGTCTACTTCTTGCATTCCTTTTCAGTTTTTACACGATACTTTTTGAAGTAAACATTCAAATGACCTTCATTTTAAAGGAATGTGATATTGCCGTCAAAAAAATCACACAACAGACTCATAATTACAAGCTGCTGCAATAAAAACTCTCAAGAATAAATTCCTTTTTTTTTCAACAAGAAAAACTATTGATTTTCAACTGCCATGGGAAAACAGTTCTAGGTAAATTACATATTTTTGACATTTAGCGGTAATTTGTGATAATGTGAAGCGCAGAAATGATGGTAGTTTCCACGTCCTGCGGGATATCTCCTTCTGGTGTAATTAACTTGAAACCACTCGATCCTGAAAATGGAACAAGGTCCCACTTACCTGCCGACTTGGGCGAGAATTTGTCCCGATGCGCCGCGCACACGGCAAGTAACCGGTAGCCGAGGTCCAGATCATATCCGGGCTGTGCCGCTACCCGACTCACAACCTACAAATACAAGAATTAGCTGTGTATTAAAAATACACCTGTGCGCGTGTAAAATAAGCAATAACCGGATAAACAAACTGAGACCTTTTTACCTTTGTAACGGAGCTCATACTTGAGGATCACGTCAATCTACCAACACCCCCCCCCCCCAAATAAAACAAAGATAAAAAACGATTCTAGTAAATTTCACAGGTTAAAAAATTCAAAACAGCAAGTAAAAACGCTGGATGAAATCAAAGATTGACAGCCCCGAAAACAGAGTCCGAACAATTTATGCTATGGTCTTCAACTAACTCAAACCTGCTGAACCACCTTTACTTTTCAACTGTTGTCTAATTAGCTCTGGTCCTAAATGTCTAATAAGCTCTTCTCTGTCCATGTCTCAGCAGTTACAGCTTAACAACTAACTCCATCTTTAAGGTTGCACTCCAGCATTGGGACTCCACTACTTAAGCTAGGCAATACATAAGCTAACCTGTATGCTGTTGGGGAACCCCTTGTGTAGCCCCAGTGAAGGGTTATATACCCTCACCTTGTGAAGCTATTGGCTGTTACATAATTATGGCTTGGTACTCTTAAGCTGCCAGTAAACGGTGCTTAAGTTATTTATAGCTACACATTAAGGGAGAATGTGGTTTCCCTCTCATTAAATAATCGTCCCTGTATTAAGATAATTGTTTATCGCATTACCTTGCATAACCTTAGTCGAGTCAGGAAACAAGGAAACTATCTGTACCGTGGGTACATATAAATAGGGCTTCCATATTGAGAAAAAAAGGTATGCTTGCAGTTTTGGTAAAGTACACACTACAGTGCGTTAGAGAAGCGCAAACATCAATGACTTTGTATCTCATAGAAACATCTAAGTATTTGAGATTTTCATGACTTCAGCTTCTGCCATTTAAATAACTTTCTGCTGTATTTTTGTTACACCTGGTTTCTGGATCACGGGCACCACTTTAAAAGAAAAGAAGCAGACATAGATCATGCAACTGCAGACATCTTGCAGAAATGTCTACCTGTAAACGAAGGTGTCACATTAAAATATCTTTTCATCCTTTCTTGTCTGTTTTAATTGAACGATAATCGGATATCCACATACCTACTACAAATACCTTTTCTTAGCCAATGACCAAGTGAAAACCCGTTGCAAATGCAAATAAGAAATTACTCTTTGATGATGTTTGTGTCATGTGAATGTACAACTCAATTAACAACACTTTTGTTCGTGATGTGTCGTCTTTGCTTCGCGGCCACATATTTAGAGCCTCGTGCACCTGGTAAGTAGGACTCATGCCTGCCTGCCTGCTTCTCTCTAAATCTGTGTTCGCGGCGCAGTGTGAACAAACCTTACAGAGACTGCAAACCGTACTGAAAATAAGTGAAATTTATCTGAAGAAAAAAGACAACATTCACATAGGAATATAACCTGTTGATTTTGTAAAATTTGAAAAATGAAGAGCAAATCCAGGCATTTAAGAATAAAATCAGTGCACTGCTTTGGGTTCCGAAATCATTCTGTATGACATTTAGTAAACTGCTAATGACGAAGTTCGAAATACGTCTACTTCAGGAGGCGCCAAAGTATCAAATAAATATTAATAAAATCAACAAGCGTTTCACATAATGTTTCATCTTTTGAAACAATAAAGATGGTTGCAGATATGTTTATTAAGGATTCCTGGCTCTGAGTTCAGCACCCTACACACTTACGTCAGTTCAAGAACAAATTGGCAAAACACAGAAAATGTGTAGTACTACTACTTTGCATAGTACATGTACATTATTGTGGTGGGGGGAACTGACAACACTTAGACTTCTTTTGCGTAGTACGTGCACACCCAATTTTTTGTGACGCACGTATTATCATAAAAACACACAAACACACTTGAAATTACACCTCACATTAAAATAATTTGCTGAGTTTTATGAAGTTCGTAAATTCTCAAAGCACAAAAGTGTGTTGAAAATAATTGATTTTTTTCCTCTTTGCTAAAGATCAAATCCGAATTTACTTTACTTCATTTCTTCTTCACACACGAGTTTTTCTGCTTTGATGTGCCACAGAGATTTGTAACAAGTAACGACTCGGCATAAACCAGCTTATTCTAATCATTAGGTTTAATCCCCAAACCTTCTCCCTAACATTTCTTACAACCTCCTCTTCAGATCAAACAGACTGTTTCACTTTGCCTCCCCAACGTTTACCGCCTTTGATTTGGCATTTGTCGGAGGCAAGCAAAAGAATATTTCGAATTCATAGACACTGATGACATTAGGTTTCAATTTTATCTTGTACAGAGCACTTGGAGCATCTGATTTGGGAGGTAAAGCTGTAAAAAATCTGTTCCCAGAAATTAAGGTGGCGCTCTAGCTGCTCTTTGCTAAACTGGAGAAAAATAAAAGTATTTTCCTGCCTCAAGTGAAAATTTGGAGCTGGCACTTCCAACTGTATACAATAAAGTACTACAAATTGGCTATCATCCAAAGTATTCTGAATCTTTGTCTGAAAGAATGAACAATTGAACACAAGACTTCTCAAAAGTAGCAATAATGACGTCGCTTTCGGCACTCAGAGGAAAGCGATCGCAAATGGAAGACGATTTCGATTTACTCACAAAAAGATCATCTCAATGAGCAACAAGACCCCCCTTAATTCGCTGAAGTTGGAGATGTTTGGTCGAAAAAAAAACATTTGTAATCCAGGTTGAAATCTTTACCTGTGTCGGAGGGTTTCTTGCCTGACACACAGGAAATGAAAAGCTACATAATCAATTTTAATGCACATACGATTAATTCTATGCTTCACCGACAGGTTACATCAGCTTCTGTCGGGTGTAACTTCGTTTGGTATTCCATCTTCTCAATTCAAAGGCAACCTGCATTAATCTTTTTGTACACATGAACCGTTAACATTATCAAACTGTCTTAGTAACTGCTAACTGTCGTAAACAGTGGAAGTTGCAATTTACAATCATCCTTTGTTCTGTAAGTTTTGCGGCTTTAAACGTAACTAATCCTTCGACCCATTTCACCTTTTGCCCCGTAAATCCATTGTAATGTCTGTAACTCTGGTGGTCCCCATGTGGTCCCCAACCTCAGTGAAAAAGTATATCTATCAGTTACATATGCAAATGAGTAAAAGTCAAATGACTAATAACGGGCTTTAAACAGTGAAAGAATTACTTCATACGAAATATGTCAGTTATGTAATGATTGCAACTGTCGTGGTCTGAAGCTCATTGGTCATCAAGCACAACTTCAGTATAACGTTGGCCTTGTTTGGTGCCACGGAAAAAGAAGTCTGTGTATTTGTGTCAAATGGTAACTATTTCATCCACTTAAGATTGCGAACTTATCTATCCTTCGGGTTAATGAAAGGTACATACATTACACTACTCTGCGTTCTTCTTTGATAAATTATGTTTCCATCCATTGAAAAGTCACCTTTGTTTCGGTTTTGACTTTTGAAAGACACAAAGTTATATGAAGGAAATATGGTCAGATCACAACATAAAACTTTTGAAGGGGAAGCAAGCGACAAAGAAATTTTGCACGCTAGTTTAAGAGCTGACATCTTGACACATCCCTGTGGCTTTTACACAAGGGAAATAGAGAGGAGCTTTGGTTAACAGATACTGTGCCTGTGGTTGAACTTTTGGGTAAGCAAAGCTGTTATAGCTAAAAATGAAGTACGACAATGGAGGCAGGAAATACTGAAATTCTTTTAACATAGGTTTAAGCGCACAGAAGAAAAGCTTGCATCTTCTGAGCGACTTTAACTAAAAGGCGACTTTGTAACCAACTTGGTTCTGATGAAGTCGTTCAAGACAAATTCATCCATCCGTTCGTTTCTTCACATGTCGGTCCACCTACCTTTCATTAAATTAGCTTTTTATTCATTTACCAACTTCGTCTATTTGCCAGTCAATCGGTCGGTCTGTCTGGAATGTATTTTATTCACTCATTCGCCTGTCACTATCTTGATAATTAGTACCAACGGAAAAGGTGTTCTTTCCTATTTTACGTAACTATCTGTTCGCACAAACATTTCTCCATTTCACCACAGAAAACACATCACAATTTCTGTGACTTCCTCTTTTTTACCGTTTCCTTTCAAGACAGAACTTGAGAATCACACAAATGTTGAGGTATCTCTACATTTGCGGTACACGACATGTATTTTACAAAAGGCATTCCCTTTTGACACTTTCCTCTTAATCTTCTTTTGCATGCAGAGCTGTTTGATTTGCTGCACTTCTGATATTTGTTTTTCGCTCAAGTTGCATTAAACATCTCTATTAAACCACATTACACAGGTGACTCCACCAAGTAAGAATCATTTGAAGACTTGGTGGAATTCCGAGTGATTTTTGAGTGGCACTGGCCTGTAATTACAAAAATAATGTTTTTTCTTAAATTGAATACATTGGTCATTGTGTTTCACTCTTTTCTGACTATCATGTCGAAAAACAGCCAGAGGTTCTCTTTCAAATAAAAACCTTTTCGCTGGGAATGGCGATTCGAATTAATTGGTAGGTTCCTCATGCTTTGGAATGAAACTAATTTCACGGCCTGGGCAGTACACCCACAACAGCTTACATATTTGCTAGTAAGCACTAACAAAGGCTAGTCCAATCTCTCTTGATAAACGGCGACCTAATTTCCGGTTCAAAACAACAACTAAATAGCAACAATGATGAGATGTGTGACAATAAAACTGATAGACATTCCGAAGAACTGATACACTAAATAAAAGTTTCAATGATAGCTCTTTTAATCAACTCATTTCGTCCAATACAAGAACTTTCAACAAATGGCAAAATCGACAATTTCTCTTCACAAAGACAAGCTATTGAAGACACTTGAATGACATTCAATGAAATTTCAAGGAAGCAATTCAGATTAGTCTCCAGACACAACTGAGAAACAAGTTAAACATACAAAATTTTATTCAAATTTACTACAGATGTTCGGGATAATTTTAAGGTAAATATTGGCTCAAGTTATGTCTCAATAATCCACATTTAGAAGCTGTTTTGTGTGGAATAGCAGCCACAGATTTCTTTTACAATTTACAACTGAGTACAAAATACGAATTGCAGAAGATTGTCAACATTATTTACAACTGTGAGGATCATTTCTGCTCAAAAGTTGTAAACCAGTGGCAATTGACTTTTGAAAGTTTTCTGACCATTAGACAAATGCTATGACGAAGCTATGAAAACAGTAAAATTTCTTGTATCAATAAATGATCTGAAAGTTGATAGATCAGTTGATAGTTAAAATCCAACAAAGAAAAGTTTACCAGTAGGTGGAAATAGGAAAAGAAATGTTTAAGTCATATAAACGCCTTCACACGCAGTGGATCAAATAATTAATTTTCAACAAGTAGACTTTTCAATCATACATTTTACGTTAAAAACATTTGATACCAAATATTAAAGATTTTATTCCAAGAATGAACAAACAAATTCCACTCCACATAAGTTCAAGAAATCTTTTGTGCTAATTGAAATCGAATCTCGATGTCCAACCAAGTATTGTCTTTCACTTGTAAAAAAAATCGCAACAAAAAGCACAAATGTGAAGAACGAAATTTGATTCGATTTCATGACTTATTCCTAGAAAAGGCAATAATAATAGCGACCTTTTATTGGTTACATTCAAAAAGGGAACGTTCTAAATAAAAATATTGATAAAATTTCATCAATATAGATGAAAATTATATTACAGACTGTAGTCCAAAGTAAAATAACGTAGTTTTCTAGCACCTGGATACTAGTGACACTGGTTTTGTTCTTTCATTCTTTGCTGACAATTTCCTTTCCTCCAACACGTCAGAAAGAAGCAACCTCCGATGGTTTTCTAAGAAGAGTCCAGCACAGTTATTCATTGTTCGTTGTTTAATTCAGCAAAGAACACATGAAAACGAAAGGCTTCCTTTTCAAATTTCGAAAATATTTGACAATTACAAAAATTCATGCAAAAACTTAGATCTAATGTCGTGCTGCTTTAAAAAACAGGAACACTAAAATTGAATGTAACCATTTGAGCTCAGGTTTAGCATAAGCTGCCTTACGGTGTCAAGCTAATCGACTACACTGAAGATAGTATGGTCAATTAAAATTTAATATTCTGCCATTATCTCCCATCACAGCTAGTTTACGTCAGTAAAATGACTGACTAGTGCAGGTAGTATAAACTATTAGTGGAGATCAAATTTCTGTGAGTAAACTTGTACGCACACATTTCTGTTCAAGTGGAACGAATCAACACGAAATTGACGATTCCAGCCAGTTTTCTAAAAGTGACCAAAATAGTTCAAATCAAAAGCAACAAATTACTTTCTGCCACGTAAATTCGGAATGCAACACTGTAAAGTTACCAATACTGAAAGGGTTAAAATGAAATCTGAGTCGTTTCATAAGATATAATTGATATATTCCATTTCAAGTAAGAATTGTTCTATTTATAAGTAAACTTCAAACCTATACAAGCACGACATGTGAACACGAAAAATGTCGTCCATGAAATAAATATTAGTCCTCAAGTTACATCACAACAAAGGAAAGTGTGATGTATCCTGTTGCTGAGGTTCTAAAAACACAGATGAAAAAATCAAATTAAAATTCTGTGTATGGCTTAGGAATGTTTATATCGAGGAATGATCATCTCACGTTTGTGCTGTTAACACAGGAAAAAGAACGTTCTTGATAGATCTATCTTGAGTTGATGTGATGACGTTGCAAAATAACACGTGAAAAGCAATTAAAGATAAATTAAATTTTTGAAACAAACAAAACAAAACAATGCGTACAAATGAACATCAGTAATGTCAATAAGGACACGGGATTTTACATTTTTAAAAACAGTTCAAACCGTCTTCAATACAAAAAACGTTACATAATTGATCTCACAATCGTTCCATGGTCCTCTTCTCTCCTCCGCGGAGCAAATCTTTTTATCTTTAGGCCGAAATTATATAAACATCATTGAGTTCGGTTATTTTTCAAAATAACAAAATTCCAAAGTTTTAGTGCTCTTTCTTGTTCCTTATGTTCGTTGTACAGCTGTATTGAGATGTTGGAATAAATTTCTACATCATTCTATCATTAGTTGATAAAGGTAGTAATTTCGGCGTGATCACTAAACATCAGCGATGACAAGGTCAAAGAATAGGAGTCAAAATCTGTGTTAACCCAAGAGAAGAGATAACAGCTCACAAGAAGTACATTAGGATTACGATGTACGAATATCCTGTTTAGGAATTTAACAAAGGAGCCAATTCCTAGAAACAGAACCAATTAAGTGGTAACTCTTTTTCCGGGGGACAGAATATCTTTATAGCACGAAAGCACAGCTTTAAACATAGCAGCACAAACAATGACCAATTTCGGATATTTCCGCAGCAAAGTTTCCTATTACTCTTAACCAGCCACCCTTTCTCCTCGAGATGGGTGATAAAAGAGCGCTGGTGTTTTGAGTCGCATGGCATTTTGTTCACTTTTGGAAACTAACATTTTGTTCTTATCTTTACCCTGAACATTAGTATCAATTCAGGTCAAAATCAGTATCCCGTAGCGATTATAGCAATGAAAGTGATGCCCAAAATTCACGAAATGCACACCGTCCGATATTGGTTTGCGAGCCGTGAGTAAGTTGTTCGGTGACATAGATTGAGTGTGAATTATTGATCACAACATAAGGATATACAGGCCAAGGGAAAGCGGAGAGAGAGAGAGGAAAAGGGGGATGGGGACCTGTTGGTTTCCTGAATGGGATCATGGCTACAAGGTCCACATAAGGAGGTAGCGACCTTTTGGATTCAGTACCCGGATGAATCGACTTTCATTTCGAAAAACGTTTTTGTTAACAATCGCCTTGTATCTTCACAGGCCCAATCAGGTTTGAAAGCATCATTTTCTCGACATACCAGCGAAAGCCATTTCTATTGCTCATTCTGTGGATCAAAAGAATCTGTTTCTTGCCACCTTAATCTGCACAAGATTCATGTAGATAGTTGCAGTTGACCAGAAGCATCTTGCTTGTGCATTGCAACGTCAAGGAAGCTGGTCACGTTCTTTAGTTAGTCGTCTGGGGATCAACGAGGTATGGGCTTGGTTGCCTTAAAGATCTTAACTAACCTTACAGTGGTTACACCTTCAGCGACGATATGTAACAACAAAGCGGGGTGTTTGACATATTTGTCACCAGCATATTCTCGTCAAAATGCACAAGAACGAAATTGTGCACGAATACATCTGTCAACCCACACCGCATGTCCTGACAAGCGGTAACGTATTCTAGTCACAATTCTCCTCTTGGCAACAGCTTCAGCACTTTATTTGGACAACACTGTGATGGGCGGTCAACTGTCAAACTACAAACAGATTATCTTGATAAAAGAGCGCATTTCTTTATTTGCTAATCCAGCCTATATTCTGCAATGCAAACATCAGCAGTTGATTTCCATGGTGGTCCCCGTTATTTTCGGAAAGGTATTACACAAGAAATCTCGACAGAATCACCAAGAATAGGTAAATATTTTAAGTTGGAGAATGTTTCAGTTTCACAAGGTAGACCACCGGCTACACACACGTACCACCCATTCTAATGAAAACAAGTCTACTGAAATTCTGAAAACTTTGATCACTACACCGACAGGCGTCTCTTTTGAAAATCAGATTAAAAGGTGTTTTTCGGAAAGAACCCACAGTGCTACAAACCCTTCTTTTAAAGATCTTTTTAAAATAATTTTTAAAAGTACAGTAAGGCGCTCTTTTGAAAAGATAACGTAAATCTGCTTTGGATATGCAGGTAGTACCGATGATAATCTGTTGTTGTCGAAGAAATTAATAATTCTGTGTAAACTTGACTTCTATGCACTAACCCAAACTGACAGCTTTTCAATTTATTCTGTCATCTTTTCCTACAAGTATAAAACCACTTGATGGAATTCCCCATCTTTCTTCAAGTACAATCCCACAAACAGGCCTTAAGTAACAAGCCATAAGTCATCGCCAACCACGTACGCAATTCTATTACCTTAAATCTAACAAAAAACAGTGTCTACAGCTTCCCTGCAAAAGAACAGCTTTAGGAACCAGATAGTCCATTTCATGGCTACCACTTTCAGTTCATTCCAGATGAACATCTGATCACTTAGTTTATCGATTACCCCCTTTCTGTACATCTAACGTATATATATAACAATGCCTTAAGGTCTGTGACTCTGTGACTTAATCTGTGGAAACAGCTTCACTTGTCGCCCTGTATGGGAAGGAATAACATATTTTGACGGTGATGAGTATGGAAAGGTTCCTTTCCACGCGTAATTTGCCTTGAAATTGTCTGAAATGCATCCTGGTGGATAAAAATAGCAATCCGGGGAACACTTCCCAAGAATTACTCTCGTAAACAGAATTGTTATTTTACTTTGATGGTGGTGAAAACAATCACCTTTCCCAAATAGACTTCTTCGGGAAAAGTCATTTCGGCTTACAAATTTACCTGCGTGCCTCTTCTAGTTTCCCTGCTTTTTGCATGTGGCTTATGTTACTGAAACCAGCAACTTCAAAACTAAGACTTCACTTTATTTCCTGACATTCACTGATAAAGTACTTCTTTAAAATGATTATCGTCTTCTACAGATTATTAACACTAGAAATAAGACGTTTCGTCGTTGATCCAATTGGTGGCACATGCAAAATGACGTCATGGCAGCATTCTGTGTAAACAAACTCCAACCACTGACTGCAGGTTAAAGTAGCCCTACTTATCATAAAACTGCCAAAAGCTTAGGACAGGATGTTACGGGCCCCGAAACTCAACCACTAAGGTGACTCTAACGAGCCACCAAAAATACACCATTGTCTAAAAGAGTAACAGTGAGATGTGTAAAGTGAGATGCGCATTGAGTGTCCACACACATCCTATACTTGTCCTTCACACCTCCGCAAGGCTATCATTCAGCTTAATGGATCAACCAAGCAGCTCCATTAAAGCTAAAATCTGTCCATTGTGATGTGTTACAATTTGGTCACTTTGTCTCTGCTAACTCTCGTTCTCCTCCATCCCCTACAGCACCCTTGAGCTGCCTGTCTTTCTCTTTCCATCCCCAGTCCCCGTGGTGATAGAGCGTGGGACTTGGTCCACTGTCCCCTACCTCCCTATTTTCAGCCTGGCCTTACGTTGCTCTTCACATCGAGGGGCCATTAGTCAAATTATTAAGCAGCTAAAATAGAGCAAACACATTGATTTATTCGCTCTCAGAAGCAAAGCCCTAATCAAATACTTGATTTAACAGCTTTCGAATCAATGTTAACGTTTGCTTCTGCGAAGGGAAATGCTCGCAATAGCAAATCAAACCTGTCAAGTCTGTTGGCTCAATTCGAGCAACGTGACTTTGTATGTAAACAACCGATCTTGGTTCTAACGATTAATTTCTCTGAAAGTGTTACTATGATAATGTAAAATACGTACTACCAATCATTTATTCTGTACGGTTAAGAGATCACGGATCTTGTGAAAGGCACATAATCCAGAAAACTTGATCAATCCAAATCCGTCGTCCCTTTGTATTTTCTTTTCTTGCATTTAGAAAATGGTTTACCTACATATATCTACTGGCAGAAGGTGTATCTACTGACAGGTTGGCGAAGGAAAGTGACTTCAAGAACAGATAGATCGTCCGTAAAGCTAATTAGTATATGTACGTGAAAATAAGCGTGGAAACATAGTTAATTTTCTCTTGTTCATTATTATATTGTCAAACTCAATAATTATCTAATTCAATCTTGAAAATAGTTTCCAGAACTGTAGAAGCAAACTTATGTGAAGAAGTTTACATATGCACCACAGTAGTTTATCTTCCAAATTAATAAGAAATTTAATGCAATTTAAGCTATCTCATACGTAATTGAATTATGACATAACTGACTTCTAAACAGGATTCAGAAGCGCATCCGAGTGTTCTTAAAACAACAATTTACATTGAAGTATTCGCAAAGAGCATTAAAAATAATATTAACTGGTTTTTATTACTCACGACACTATTACACTCATCAAGTCGTGATTTCTCAGTTTCTTTTGAAAAGCTCTATTATATCAAGGGTCTGTTTCTCATTTAACGACAATTCATATTCCCTTTAGTTTCTGGATAAAAGTTTTAGAATCGTGTTTCTGGTGAATTTCTTTCTTGAAGATTTTATTTCTGTAATTCACCACTCTTATGGTACTTAATGTTTAATAGAAAGAAATCAATTTGTCATCGTAAAAATGTCTCAAACTTGCCAAATCTTTGTCGCCCCTTTAAAGTGTTGGAATTAACAAGACGAAAATTGGAAGTGTAATTTTAATTAAGTCGGCTGCGTTAACCAGCGCTTTATTGCCACGAAATCTGAATAAAATTTTCAATGGAAATTCGGACAACAAAATCACATGCAATAAGAACTATGCAAGGTGGCAGAAGAGTTTAATATGGCTTCTTATTTCATTATCAGATGGTATGACAAATCAGATTCATAAAGCATGAGTCACGCATTGTAATTGCTGTATCAGAGAATGTGAGCAACTAAAATCAACAACTGCTTCTTCATCTGTCAGTCAAGGCAATGACATAATGTGCGACATAATTTACGCGTAAACTGTACCCTAGGCGCTCTCAAAAGGGCTGCAAATCAATGGAGAACATAGATTTAGAGAGAAGCAGCCAGGCATGATAAGGGAGGAGGCACGAGGTCTCTAAATCAATGATGGAGAAATACTGTCAGATAAACTAGCCACAGACCGTACATCGTACGAAATCCAGCACAGGAGTGTCATTCTACATGAACTCCACTCAGCCCAATCGCGCTTTCACGTAGGAAACACCAACATAACATAACATTTTGCTGCAAACAGAAACTCAGAGATCCAAAATCTTTATTACGAAATTAACGGTTATTTTCTCATAATCTTCTGGAATGATTTTTTTGGCATTGTCAGATTTATTTGGACTAATTAACTGCAAAAAATTCTAAAAAGATTCTATTTCACTGTTGGCGGAGTCTCCTATATTAAGGGAACGACAATTAATTTGGAAACTCCTCTGAATTATCACATCAAAAATTTGCATGTTCATTCAGTGCTCGCGTTTAATAAGAGCAGAAAAAATCAGGTCTTTAAACAAGCGGTTGTGTATCAATGAAAATAAATTTGAGCCCTGAGCTCCCGTTTTTAATTCTTAATGAGCAGAATTCCGCTTCCTTGGTTTAACCTATTTAGTACTAATTTTTTCTTCGCAAGTTTTGTTTGTTTCATAGAGGTGTGAGTTTGTTTCGTGATTTGTGATAAGCCAATACATTTTGCGAAATATTTTCCGCGTGGCACGGGCTATCAACGTATGATGGTATGCTTTTCGTTTTGAACACTTTTAATTTTTCAAAAATTTCGACCTGAACACTTTTGTTGGATCACTTGTTCTGCTGGCGATAACAAAACATTTTGCACATTTTTTTCGTCTTAGTCCTTAAATTTCTTAATGTTTCAAACGTTGAACATTTGTATTTACAAAAAACACTAAATCAAATCCATGTTTTCTCCAATAACAAAGGGCTGTCAAGCCAATCAAAATGCCGAAATGTTATTTTGCCAATCACCGAGAAGACAATGCAGCTGTTGAGATGGTATTAATCGTACAAAAACGATATTTACAAAACCACTAAATCAAATCCATGTTTTCTCCAATTTTTCAAAGTAATTTCAGAGAATACTCGTATCCATGACTTGTTGCTGTACTTAATTTTAAGAACTCAAATCAAAGAACGTTAATTGAAAAACAGCTTCCAAGCAAAGGGTTTTATATCAAGGAACCTAATGTGAATTACATTCTCTAAGAAAAAAAAATCTTCAGACGATGCTTAACATCAATTTCTCCGATATTGTCAGATTTTTGTGCTGGTTTTGGTGAAATTGAAGCTTGATAGTCTGTGTTTTTAAAAATGAGTAAAATTCGCGTCTCATTAGTAACCAAATAACTTGTTTGCAAGTTTTGTTTCAACTCAGCGTAGGTTTTGTCTAGCTTTGTGGTTATTCGAGGAAATTTACTAATTATAAAATCTCAATAATAATTTCAAAAGTATTAAATTTCTCCTGTCAAACAGTTGTGTAGTTCAGACATTTTCTTTCAGAGTAATTGGTACTAATCAGCAGTTGCAAATTGTGTTTGAGTACGAAACGTTGCAGGCCTCCCTCAACAAGCGCATGAACAAGGCAAAGTTCATTCAGCTAAGGTAATGCTTTGATCATTTTTGCTAGTTGTCCTTCAGAATCCACTTTTTGGGTGTTTAGTTTTTTAAAATTGTATCTTTACATAATATCAGTTGTCATGTATGGCCACCTTGCGTTTCTGTAAAATATTTCCGTCTATTCAAGACATTCATTCTTAGGCACTCAACCTCAAAAGGGTTACAAACAAAAGAGGAATAGACTATGTAAATTTACAGGTAAGATAATATCACTGTTACCTTACTTTGATACAGCTAAAGCACAGGTAGAGAAAAAGGCTGTGTAGCTACACCAAAGAGGGGGAGAACAGGGGATGTGGATGCAAGTTACTGTGTTCAAAGTGGAAGATTATGACATTCGTTCACGCTATAATCACATTTAAGAAGAACTATATACTCGGTCGATCTAATATTTACTTAATACCAAGGGCATAATAGCGGTCCAACGGGGAAAGAAATTCACAATGAATGGGACCGTCCACTCAAAATAAAAGAAAGATTATTTTTATTTATCTAATTAATACACGTGCTCTTTAATTCTCCTGATATATATACGGTTTCTCTGTGTTATTCTGCTTTCAAAAAATTCCCTCTCTAGATTATGTAGAAAACGCTACCTTCCATTTTATTTTAGTGTTTTGTAGCTCTTCAAAGTATGTCAAAAGTCACTTTCAACTACATCACATTTATATATTAATTAATGCAATACCATTACGGCAAATTACTCCAGTTTCACCACCATAACATTTGTACTCTAAAATGGTTGAGAAAATGTAACCCTGTCACACCTTTCTTTTGAAGACAACTTGCATATCTGTTCCCATCCCCCATAATCTTTTCCAGCACAAAAGAATGACATCCCCATTAGGCAGAAGTTTCCTCTAAAGGCGGGGCCCCTTTTTCAGATCAAAGTTTGGCTTTAAAGGTGTTATTACTAGCTATGAATCTGTTTGTAATGATCTTGTATTACACACACGGAGCTTCTATTTAACACAAATTATTAAATCAGTTGATCATTAAGACGCACTTGTCACCAGAAAAAACCTTGACAATTTGGTGTTTGAATACACGGTCGTCTGTAAGTGTTTTAGACACATAATTACTCGGTTATAAAAGTCTATAATACGAAAAATAAATTAAATTAATCGAGACTTAAAATTCTAAAGGCCTTCATTAAGGGAGCAAAAAATGTCAAACAAACACACGCACAGGAAATTATAAGCTCATGCAATAAAACACGATCTCTACGTTTCCTTTCCTTTCCTTTCTAGTATGATAAGTTCAATAGTTTGTTGTTCCCCTTTTGAAAAAAAAAGTCAAACGGATATGTTTGCGCAAAGAAAGGAAACTTGACGTACAACTTTATTATTATTAATATTAGCAAGTTCTTGCGGGAAAAATAAATTTCATCACTTACAGTTAAGCAGGCTATGAGTGACTCCTCGAACGGTTTTTGGAAGGCGCGCGTATCGGAACACCACTCCAACAATTCACGGGCTGCATTGACAAACCCGTTTGGTGTGGCCAGGTGCTGTAACGAAATAAAAATACGATATTAGCCAACGTGATAGAAGAACGAAACACCAGAAAAATGTAGAGAAGTGTTTGCTGGTACAAGAATGTTCTGTCGTTATCAAACCTAAGAAAACCAGGCTTCTTGAGGGGTGGACAAAAATACCGACAAAGAACCTTTAAAGTTCCGAACTGAAATCTGTTATCAATATTCCATAATGTTGACGTCATTTAGGCTCATCTTAAATTCCAACCCACCATTAGAGTTAACCAGAGATAAACCCGAGTCAAAGCGAGAGTGGTTCATAGAAAAAGTCATTTCAACCTTGCACCCTAACTGTCTGATATTAAGACCAAATATATTTTTTACTGGTCTAACCCTTTACCAAGACCCATTTATACTCGCAATCCTGAAGTAACCCCCCCCCCCCTCCCCGATCATCACAGTCTGCTATCTTGGTTCACCATCTTATTTGGGATGAACATTTCAATTTTTTTTATTGTGAGATGCATGATTCCGCTCCATCCGACATTGCCTACTCACTGGTTTGATCAATTTTAATTCTTGTTGTATTATCTGTGTGCTTCTCTTTATCATTTCCAATGTAATAAATTCATAGATGTCAAGGCAGAAATAGATTCAATGCGCAATGAGATTGGGGCTTTTTTTCTTCTTAACGGTACCATCTCCATGTGTTGTTTATTTAAAACGCAAACAGTTTCAGAGACACATTTTATACGAAATAGAAATAGTTTCATAGCGACCCAGACATATTAAACAACAGGCATGACTTGAGTACCCGAATCCTGACATTGTTGTTCCATTTTCAATATGTTGGGGGGTCGCAGCCCGTCAAAGGTAAACACAACTGTTTTGACATTGAAAACAGCAGAAAGATTCTCAGATCTCTCTTTTAAGGAGGCCTGATTCATGTGTACGCACCACATAAATTTGCTGTCTCTCTTCATTAGTTTACATTCAATACATCAATAAATACACAGGGAAAACGTAGATATTTCAAAAGCATAGAACAACGAAGAAAGAAGATGAAACTGATTCGTGTTTTAATTTTTTTAATAAAAATTATGCGATGCGTTTGATACACTTACAAACAATGATTTCAATGAATATGACACAGTTTTCTACGTAACTAATAGGAATGAAGTAGAAACTTTAGCAAGAATGCTAAATAACATAGATAGTTAGGTAGCCAGCCAGATAACTAGCTAAAGATAAATATCTAGCTAGTGAAATGGATAGTTAGCTAAGAGTGACAGATATAGAGATAGGTAGACATACATAACAGTAAGTTTCTTATTTCATTGGGGGGGGGGGGGGGCTTTGAATGGCCTGAAACACCTTTCTGTTTTGGAATTTTTGAAATCCGAAATAACTCAGCTCGTTGAGGCGGCGCGACTAAAACTTAAAATATGAGCTTTATGTGATCAACGTAACTAACCAGAATTACTTACTAATAATTTTGGCAAAAACATTTTCAAAAAATCTATAATATAGTGCACAATATAACAGTTACTTGCATGCCTTTGTATAGTTGGAAGTTATTACTTTGAAACTGCATGATAACCGACAGACAAAAATGGCACTGCATCTTGCAGCATTACAGACTGTTTTACCTCTAATTCATCATAAAACGTCATTTCTGTCAGACGGCATAAAATTAGAAAATTCAATTCTCATGATAGGACTAAAAACCTTACTTTTAATGGAAAAGACCCCGAGGCAAACATCTTTTGAATGTTCAACCAAAGTAAATTGCCGTGTGTACAAACAGGATTAATCTTCTTTCTAAACATATAGCAAACAACAAAAGCACGATTCGGAAAAATCTGCTCGACTCATAAACTGCTACAACCAGTTGCACAGTGATGGAAGTTTGTTTTCCTCACAGAGAAATGAGTTAATTTCCTTCCATCTGTTTCTCATATTGACAGAAACTGAGATCGTGAATTATAAAAATGTATTAAACTGTATCAATATGATGACTTTTTCGAAAACTATGTGATATATCTTTAGATACAACCTCGTGGAATAACCTGACTGCGTTTCGATGGATATTGTGATTCAATAAATCATAGTATTTCATCTTTTCCTACTTCCAGTTACAGATCCCACAAACCTTTAAGAAAATGAATTTTTGATCATTTAGTAATGTTTTATTTCAGAATATTCGCTTTATCATTCTATTCATATCTCACCAAACCTACCAGGTATTTATAAAAATCAATTTTCTTTGTAACTACTGCCAAATTCGACTTCAAGACTTTTGAGTCACCCTGAAATGGTATTATTTTGATTCATACAGTAAAGATGAGAGACAACTTCAGTGGTATTTGTGATAACTGTAACTGGTGTAGGGCATATAGTAATAGGAGAGGTAAGAGTATGAATTTTCATCCCAAAGTGGGCAAAAGCAAGATGATTTTCATGTAAAAATTAGGAAAAAGTATAGATTTGGGCAACTTTAATGCTATTTGTGAAATGGAGAATCTAAAAGCCCTTCTTCAATCTGCAGATAGTAGTGGTTAGTTAGAAACAAGTAATTGATTTATACAAGTTACCATGTGTGTTCTCTAGTTAACATTGCATCACATAGAATATTCAGTTAATCTGCAGACTTTCAAAGGTGTTAGTTATTCTGATTTCGTCACAGTCTGTGGAAGGACCCTTTCAGACGATCTCTCTTAAGAATCCACAAAATGTCCCATCCATATCAGGACTCATTCTAATATCTTGGGATATTAGCAGGATCACCTGATGACTTTGAAGTAATGCAAAGCATTATGATTGTGATAAATGTGGTCACTGCAAATATAGATCAGCTTCAGGCACTCAGTGTGTCTAGAGGATGGTATGGCTAATAATTCTACTCTAAGGAACTGAGACAAAGATCCATTCTGTTGAATGACCCAAGTCCTAAGTAGTGGGGTGTTGTCACAGCCAGATTTTAGACAACGCACTTGGTGAGATCTACCAACATGGTAACAGCAGGTAACCATACTCAAGACCAAACATGTTAAGGGCCAGATTGGGCACAGGTGTAACATTTTCAGAACATCTGCTCCAGGCACAAGTTACAGATGACATGAATTTTTCTGTATTAGTTAAAAAACTAGCAGGAATCTTTTCAGTAAAAATAATTTGTCCTGAGCCATTAGGCGAGGGCAAATTATTTTACTGAAAAGATGAACTGCATGTTGTTCAACTGATTTAAAAACTTTTGATACCTGAGCAACCATAAATCTATAATTTCTACTTTCACTGGCCTAACCTTTTGTTTCATTGTTCAGTGATTAATGTTCAAAATCGCTCACCACTGAATGGGAACATTTTTTGTACTTGGGGTCAATATGATTCTGTTGAATTCTGTTGAATTTTTGATGCGGAATTGCTAAAATGGCCATTTAAGGGCTCAGAAATGAGCCACAAAGTCACTGGGGCAAAGCATAAACAATAGGCCAGGGAGAGCCACTAAGTCACGTGGAGTGAGCCTCATGGCCTTCCCAGTCTCATTGCTTGTTTGGCTGTCTAACCATACAGTGCGTGATTATGAGGCAACTTCAAACTGACGGAAAATGCATTTAGGATTGGATTATCAGTTTGATTTTTTTTGTGG
>JBCAUG010011127.1:0-11119 GCA_038406175.1 Haplosyllis leylae
GAATTTTTTACTGGATACTGTCTGGATACCTATCTGTCTGTGTGCAAAAGGATTAGTTTGTAGGATTAATATTTCATGGTGATTTCTTTGGTTGAAAATGACACAAAATTGGATTTAGCTGAGGCTGCACCAACTCCAAAAACAAGGTAAAAATTACCAAAAATTGTACTAAAATGTCTTCACATCACTGTAAAAGTTACTTAGATGAGTTAGAAATTGTCGGTTTAGTATGGTAACATGTATCATACCTGTACTGTATTCCTTTCAGATTTTGATTTTCAGATTCAGTGCACTTCTCAGTGCACCCGGGTCAGTGCACTCAAGATGCCAATTTTTGTGGCAGGTGTTACTTTCTGATGGTCTCCCTGTGCTGAGACAATAGATCAGCACGGGGAAACTATCAAGGAGAAAGTGCTCCTGTGATGAATAGGCGAAGGTGTCAAAAGTTTTTAACATCCACGGAACAAATGATCTGTTGTCTTGGCAGAAAATATCAAAATTTACGACTTTTGGGGAATATTTCAGTATCTATGTTTGGTGGGTTGTGATTTAATCAAGGACATTAGAATATATACTTGTGGAGTCTGAAATTTGCAAAATATAGTGACAAAAATGAAGGCAACTTTAGGTCAAGAGATATTGAGATTTTCTAAATTTGGATTATTAAAACCAAATTATTTTTGTCACAATTTTGATTGCGTTATTATCCACTGAAATGTAGAAATAGGAATTGAATATTTTGACTTTTTCCGCCGAGACAAGAAGTCATTCGTTGTTTGAATGCAACCGGTGGAGGGGTCTCCGGTCTTCCCGTCTCAGGGCACCAGGACCCCACTCCCGCTGTTGACTAACGGATAGGCACGACCGAAAACATTACTTCTCTCGTACAAAAATGTGGTGGGTAACAAGGTGTGACATCCAGATCCAATCCTGTTGTATTCCTGTGAAGAATTAGCGTCAGCGATCTGCATTTTCCAAAAATAAACCGCCAATTGACTATTATGTTTTCTTGCATTTTTTGGGGAAAAAGATGGAAAATTTTGTGTTAATTTGTGCAGTAGACACATCAAAACAATTAATAAACTTAAACTTGCGATAGGTGATTTGGCCGATTCTGCCAGATCTGGAAGATCCAAATAACTCTATTTATGTAGACTCTAAAAATCTAGTAATTTGTATCAAGTTCAGCAGAGATCAGTCAACTATGTAGTTTTTCAGTTGTAACTTTTATATCCGTAATAATCTAAAAAAATTTACTTTATGTCTGTCAGATCTGACAGAATCCATCAAATCAGCTATCGTGAAAAATTAGCTTGAACTGATAATTTTGTACAGAAATTTTAGACCCCGCAACTGTGAAAGTAAACGCAACGTTCTGGACTACAAAGCAACAGAATTGATCCATTTGTTTACTCTTTAAGTAAGTATCATTTCTTTTTGAAAAAATATTCATTTGAGACGTTTACACATGGAAAAGCATCTGAAATGTTCTTATCCATGACCATGAGAACAGAAATGTTTACTCTCACAAACTGATCTATTTCACCAGAAAGGTAAATTTAAAGCACACCAAGCATGTAAAATTTACTTCAAGCTTGTCAGGATTTGGGATAGTGACTTACACGATAGAATTCTTCTAAATAAGAAAACAATGGATCTTTGATAAAATACGTAAAGCTATGAATAAAAATATATTAGAATAGAAGAATATTACTCTGTTTGACAATTTATCTCTCTAATAAACATGTGCAATATATCTCGCAAATCACATTTACATAATATTTGGTTTGATTACATCAGTCACGAAGATGAGAATTAAGAGACAAACAGGCAAATCTCATTGATCTGCACTGACAGAATGTGTTTTACACAAACAAGGATTACAGTCTATTGTAAAACACCCATTTATCAGTTCTCAAAGAACCGTTAATGGATTCAAAGTTTTACTTTCAAACATGGCACAGTTGAATGCATTAGGATACATTCTTCATTCTTACATTTTCATGAAAAAGTACCTTAAATCTGTTTGAAGCGCGTGAAAGGGAACAACTGTGTTTCTTAATTTTATATGCTCCCTTCCTCTTCAAGGGACAGTGTGAAAATACTAGCAGCAGTGTGTACATTTTGTGCTTATGAAATAAATTGGTGAATTGTTTAAATTGAAAATGTTTTTTGTTCCTGTTAATTACAAAGTACCTTTCTGGATATTGAGAAGACAGAAAGAATTTAAAAAAGCAAAGAGATCTACCAACACTGCCCTACCCCAATAGAAACGTCGCTTACTTGATTTTGAAGTCATTTGAAAAGTTCTTGGCGCTGAGCGAGAATCCATATGAGTAAGCGTCCTTTCGCGATGAAAAGAGCACCATGTTATTCTGACTGATGGCTTCAAGTTTGAGCCAGAATACCACAGTGCCGTAATATGCTTGGGTCACCCGTGACACTGAAAGGTCACCCAGTCCCAGCCATTGTTGTTTTTCGTGGTCCACCTTTACTGCCATGCTCACCTGCACAAAAACAAAAAATTTAGCCTTTTCTGATTCGTCTTCGGTTCTAAACAAATGTTTCTGCAACCAGTTATTTTGGAGATCAGGTGGTTTTAATCACGAGAAGATAAATTGACAAATAGAATAATTTATATCCGTCTCACCTTTCCCAAGATAAGAGCAGAGAAGTTCCTCTCTTAACTCCCCTCCATCAGAGTCACATTATCCAAGGTGTCAAAGCTTCTGTAGACAACAGGTTCAGGGCCATCTTAGTCACCCGGCGTATACCACAAGGGGGCCTCCTTTGTTGGTTCTGAATGTATCACAATAACACAATGTTTCGTGTCTGATGGTAAATATACATTCTCAACATTTTTCGCAAGCATTTTTAGAAAACTATCAAATTAATTTAAACATAGCTTTATTTTATGGTGATGTCATTTCGAAGTTTTAAGATTCGTTTTTATCCACATTCTCATAAAGTCGTCCTATTGTTTTTGGAAAATTCTTACACTTTTTATAATTAAAAAGGGGTTTTAAATCACGTACGCATCCTAAATTCCCGGACCTGGGGAATCCCTCAAGGGCCCGGTGGGCACTCGGAGGTACTTCTGGGTCATGGGAATACTCATGGGAATAGAGTCATGGGTCCTTCTGAATGCCTGACCTGATTCGACTCGGCGCCTTTTGAAGATGGCGTTAAGCTTATCCGAGATGAAATCCTGTTCATCACCGTCTGTTTCAGCATCCAGAATCAGATGACAATTATTGTGTTTGGTTCCTTTATTGTACTGATAAGCTTCGCATAGATCATCGTCTGAACATCTGCAATAGAAATTGTTTAATTGTGAATGGGGGTGGTTGATATTTAAGTTCTCAATGTAATGTTGATAAAGTTGGTGTAAAGTCATTTCAGTTTGACACAGATAATAAAACTCTTGAAGAGTGACTTAAAATTCAACAATGAAAAGCTCTGTTTACACGTTCCGATGCCGTTCCCGTCACCTATCATTATGTCTATGATGACAGGCAAAATGGGTCTGGAACCCATTCTGCCCGTCAACCATAGACACTATGATAAACCTTGATGGTGACTGGCACGGCGACGGGCACGGCGTCGGAACGTGTAAACCGACCTTAACTCTGAACATTGCACAGATAACTAAAAATGTAACTAAATTGTACACATTGTAACCTTTATTTCCAATGCAAATATGCCAAAAAAAGAAGTTGTGACAGAATTTGGAAATTGGTAATATACAGAAATAAAGAAGATATGACGAAATCTTGAACCTGACATTGATATCCTGTCTTGTGCCAAAAATGCTTACACAAATGAAGCCATTTTCAGTGCTGTGTTCTCAGATGATGCTTTACCTACCTAACGGAACACTGCATCTTGGACCTGGTCGTTACTCCTGATACCATATTATCATAAATTACATTTCTGATTGATGCTTCAGCTTGGGTGATGCAAGATGAAGATTATGATGTTAGTAAATAAGAACCAAAGCTCCATGATGAGTCTAAAGAATTGTTGATGTGAATAACGACATTATAACAGTTCATATTTCTTCATCAAACTTTTCATGAATATTTCCAATCAGGAGGACTGATAACAGTGTACATCACCACTGAAAAATTTGTGCAAAAACCTTCTGTCAAAACCTCCTGAGATGCTTCGACTAGTTTAGGCGTCACATAAAATATGTTGTTCAGGAATAAATAAAGGCACAAAAGGTGTAATGCATTGCGACTATGTGTAACGGATACGTGTTTACGCTTATCCATTTCATACGTTGTGTAACTTTGTATTGATTTTAATGTAGGTTACAATGACTATATTTGAACCGTCACACGTCTTCTTTGAGCGAAAGTGTAACGCGTCATAACTACATAGAAGATATACACTTGATGATGTTTCTTTCTGTTTAATTTCAAAATTTGCCAGTAAAAGGTGGTTTTGTACTGTTCCGAGACAGCTTTTTAGTTGAAAGTGAACCACCCATAGTGGTCTTGGTCCTAGCTGGTGAATGAATGGTTGGGGCCAAGATCCTACCCCATTATGTCTTTCGACAGGGTGGAATGAGTTGAGGTTAGCAGGCCTTTGATGTCATCATGCCTTGGAGGGGAAAGGGAGAAGGCCCGGGCCATATTCCATAATCGAGTTGTTCCTAATGAGATTCTGTAGAATTCTACAGAATTTAAAATAAAAAATGGTAAAAAGTAAACCCACTGCCTTTTGCTCAAGAGTCAGAGGTGCTAGCAGAGCACCACAGAGACACAATAAACAGAGAGAACATTCAAATGGATCCCAATGCATACTTCAATGTTTTATCACATTCTATAGAATTCCAAGGGATCAAATTCTATCACAATGGAGCGGAAGTGGACAACGTCATCTACGGCTGGAGACAGCAGGATTGTTGTTGGCGGAATCTGATCAGGTAGAAGTACTACACCAGTGTGCAGGTTGATTAACTGATGTTCTTCAACCAGGCTTTGAAAATTGAGTAAATTTAGACAATGTACAATAACTTTTCAACTCAAAGAACGAAATTCTTATCCAGCCACACTTTCTGAAAAGATATCCTACATTTGTCACCAATATTTACACTTGCTTGGTTTGTGTAGTTAAACTCAACCTCAGTCAGAATTGAGTGTCCGCCAGGTCAGTGAGGAGAGCAAGAGTAGTTTAATCTCAGGAGGTGACAGCAACAACCATGGGTGTTAATTCGTGCACTGGACCTATTTGTGAAGTAAGGGGCTGCTGACTGTACTACCGGGTGAGGGGGTAGACTTCTGATGGGCTGTCCATCCACGCGATGAAGCATACAAACACTCAGATTAGGCACAGTCTTTATTGTTGTTCCTGAGACTGGTTTGGCATAAAAGATACAGATCAACATTCATGGCTTGTGGAGGTAACATTAATGTACAAACAGGCTTGTAGAATGTCCAACTAATGCAGAATGGTAGAATCTGCCATTGTCTCGACTTGAGGAGATCCTGAGGGGGTGGATTAAATTCTGTTGCCAAACACAACTTACAAACAGTTAATACACATTTAGATGACACAAGTAGTACACTTCAGACACAACTGACACAAATGGTGAACATGTAAACTTATACAATATGTAATACAAACACATACTAACTACATTTGATCTGGACTTTTGAAAACTGATTAATAGTTTGACAATGTTTCTGGTGGCTCGTCAGAGCGACCTGGGAGGTTGACATACGGTTTTTGGTCACTTTTTCGGAAGGTGAAGGGGAGTTGTGCACATACACGTAAGTCACGTACAGCTAACGTACATGGCATTTAACATGCGATATTGACAGGTGTCAATATATTGGCAGGTCTATTGCGAAGGGAGTCATTTGTTTAGGCAATTGCTATTGGTAACAATAAGCAAAGGGCATTCGTTTCCTCAAAATTAATCTGCTTCTGCTTCTTTAAATTTAAATTTAAGGTGACATGGAGCACTAGCATCCATATCAGATCTGATATATTAAAAATGGCTGTCAATCAAAATTGAAATTTGATGTTTTAGGTATATTTTGAGATGTTTTGCTGGTTTGTTAGTGGAGGATAGCTTCAGAACATTGAAGATTTATCATTGGTTGTCCTTGGTTACAATTATTAACCCTGGTAACCAGTAAGTTAATGGGTGATAACAAGGAATTTGATGATTCAGCTGCATTTTGAGGTGTTTTACTCACTTGTGAAGGGCAAAACTTCAGAACATTGAATATTCATCATCGGTCATCCATGGTTACCAATTGTTGCCCTTAGCAACCAGTATGTTAATGGGTGATAATAAGGAATTTGATGATTGAGCACATTGTGATGTGTTTTACTCATTGTTGGTGGGGAAAGCTTCAAAACATTGACAATCCATCATTGGTTATCATTGCTTACCATTTATTGCCTTAGCAACCAGTAAGTTCATAGGTGATAATAAGGAATTTGATGATTAAGTCATATTTTGAGGTGTTTTACTCATTGGTGGAGGGGCAAAACTTCAAAACATTGAGGAGCCATCATTGGTCATCCTGGGTTACTTGGTAGCCCCCAGCAACCTCTAAGGTGATGGATAATAAGAAATTTGATTATTCAGCCAAATTTGAAATGTTTTAAGTTACTCAATTTTTGAGGGGAAAACTTCAGAATTTTAAAAAAATTCATCATTGTTTTATCCATGGTCACCAATTGTTGCCCTGGCAACCAGTAAGATGATGGGTGATAATAAGTAATTTGATAAGTCAGCCATATTTTGAGGTGTTTTATTCATTGTTGTGTTGGAAAAGCTTCAGAACATTGAAGATTCATCATTGTTCATCCTGTGTTACTAATTCCTAATTTTTGCCCCTAGCAACCAGTAAGTTAGTGGGTAACAATAAGAAAATTGATGATTCAGCCATATTTTGAGCTATTTTACTCATTGTTGGGTTGTAAAAACTTCAGAACATTGAAGATCCATCATTGGTTGGCCTTGTTTACCAAATGCTACCCCCAAGGATCCAGTTAGAATATACAAAGATTGCCTTTTATATTTGTATGAGATAGAACTCTCATTCTACATACGAGTCACCAAAGTGAGATTCTTCACCCCTTGATATTTGTTTGAGTTGATAAGTGTTAGGATATTGTTCTAGGGTAGTATACACTTTGGTTCTATTACACCTCAACAATGGTTGACACAACAAATATCATTCACTAACTGGATGGTCAGCTCTATTTGGCGATAAATACTAGTGATGAATTGTACAGGGGATTCCTCATGCAAATCAAGAAATACAGTGCAGCCTGGTTACGAGATAAGGTAATGTTTTCAGTCGTGTCTGTTAACCTGTCCACGGTAGTGGTGGAGGAAGGAGGTTCACTTCTTTAAAGGAAGTACAAGGCATCCGGTGGGAAGGAGACTGAACCCTGGGACAGAGGGAGGAAAGAAACAGGAGGTCGTAGTTGGTATGCCTCCTACTGGCAGCTTTCTTGATTTTTCAAATGGTTAATTTCACAATGCCAGTGATTCACATCAGTGCATGGAACTGTGTGTTGAACTTTTTATAACTTTCAATAAATATCAAGGAGTAAACAATTTCACTAGGTGACTCGTCACCTCGCGTAAGTGAATCTCACCTCGCGTGCACGCAAGGTCCCTTTCAGGCAATATTTCTGATGCATTTCAAAAGGCACCTTGCATGCACCTTGTGTGAATGAATCTCGCCTCACATGAGTGAATCTAACCTTGCATGAGTGAAGCTCACCTCCTGTGAATCTCATCTCATGTGCAGACTTGTGAAAGTCTCATCTTAACTCATTACCAGACTTGTGCAAGTCTAAATTTAATTCATTACCAGACTTGTGCAAGTATAAACTTAATTCATTACCAGACTTGTGCAAGTCTAAATTTAATTCATTACGCGACTTGTGCAAGTATAAACTTAATTCATTACACAAGATGAGATTTACACAAGATGAGATTTATGCAAGATGGGATTTATGCAAGATGATATTTACGGAAGGTTGGATTTATGCAAGATGAGATTTATGCAAGATGGGATTTATGCAAGATGGGATTTACCCAAGATGGGACTTACACAAGATGGGATTTACGCAAGGTGGGATTTACACAAGATAGGATTTATGCAAGGTGACTTTCAGCCAATATTTCTGATACATTTCAAAAGACACCTTGCGTGCACCTCACGTGAATGAATCTCACCTTGCATGAGTGAATCTAACCTCACATGAGTGAATCTCACCTCGTGTGAGTGAATCTCACCTCCCATGAATCTCATCTCATGTGCAGACTTGTGCAAGTCTCATCTTAACTCATTACCAGACTTGTGCAAGTCCAAATTTAATTCATTACCAGACTTGTGCAAGTATAAACTTAATTCATTATGCAAGATGAGATTTACACAGGATGAGATTTATGCAAGATGGGATTTATGCAAGATGATATTTACACAAGATGGGGTTTATGCAAGATGAGATTTATGCAGGATGAGATTTATGCAAGATGGGATTTATGCAAGATGATATTTACACAAGATGGGATTTATGCAAGATGAGATTTATGCAGGATGAGATTTATGCAAGATGAGATTTACGCAAGATGGGATTTATGCAAGATGAGATTTATGCAAGATGGGATTTCTGCAAGATGGGATTTACCCAAGATGAGATTTAAGCAAGGTGGGATTTATGCAAGATGGGATTTAAGCAAGGTGGGATTTACACAAGATGAGATTTATGCAAGATAGGATTTATGTAAAGTGCCTTTCAGTCAATATTTCTGATACATTTCAAAAGGCACCTTGCATACACGCAAGGTCCCTTTTAGCCAATATTTCTGATGCATTTCAAAAGGCACCTTGCATGCACACAAGGTCCCTTTCAGCCAATATTTCTGATGCATTTCAAAAGGCACCTTGCGTACACGCAAGGTCCCTTTCAGCCAATATTTCTGATGCATTTCAAAAGGCACCTTGCATGCATGTGTGGTGACTTTCTCTAAACTCACCTTGCGTGTACCTCACATGCACGCGAGGTGACTTTGGTGCGCTATATAAAGAAACAATTCTGAAAATATTCATCATTTCCAACTTGGACATCATTGAAGTAACATCTCACTGAACCCCAAGTCACCTCGCATGGATGAGAGGTGTACGCAAGGTGAGTTTTGGGGTGTTATTTCAACTTTTCCCCTGTACCACCAAAGACACCTCATGTCATCTCACGCGGGCACCTTTCTCTAAACTCACCTTGTGTCACCTCACATGCACATGTTGTGACTTTCTCTAAACTCACCTTGCATGCACCTTGTGTGCATGCATGGTGACTTTCTCTAAAATCACCTTGCATGTACCTCACATGCATGCAAGGTGACTTCGGTGCACTATATAAAGAAACAATTCTGAAAATATTCATCATTTCGAACTTGGAAATCATCGAAGTAACATCGTGCCGTGTGAGGTGCCTTTCGGGTTTGAAGCCCAGTTGTCCCCTCCACCCCAAAAGACACCTCATGTGCAAAGGCATCTCGTGCCACGCGAGATGCCTTTTGGGTTTAAAGCCGAGTTGTCCCCTCTACCCCAAAAGACACCTCGCGTCAACATTCTCACCTTGCATTTACATTGCCACCTTGCATCACCTCGCGTGTTGCCCTCCATGTGAAAATAATATTTTTCACCTCAAGTGCAAAAAATTCCCAGCAGCAACCCCAATTCCATCAATAGGGTACCTCTACGAGTCACCAACAAACGAGTTAATAAATGCAAGATATTGTAAAAACAAAAGTAAAGTATATACTAAGCAAAAGGTTATGATTTGTCAAAGAAATTAAAGCATTACACCAAATATCTACTAATTGTTATGGGTTGTTATTGTTATGGGTTATGGGCAATTGGTTTGTTGTAAGCACTAAAGGTGAGAATTTATTATTTATCTACAAATACTGTGGCAGAATAAAAATAAAATGTCTGTCAATGTGAGTTGACCCAGACTTCTTGAGGAGAGTTAGCAACACCCTAGGCACCTTTGGGGTCTTTGGTAGGTTGCTAACTCTTCTTAAGGTCTGATTCACAGACTTACATTTTGGACAGGAGCTGCTGTCTGTGTATCAAAGTCTATGGTCTGAGCCAAATCATTAAAACGACAATTACTCTCTAATTATAAACAGTTTAAACGGCAATAATAATTAACAATACAATTATTAATTGAGCAATCATTTTATTTTTAGAATTTAGAATTGCAAAAATTTGAATCTACAAAGCTCCTAACAGAGAAATATAAAATGGAAGCCGCTCCACCATCTTACGCCCAATTAGAGACCGCTCCACCAACTTGCGCCCAAGTGTCGAACACACAATGCAAATTCGTGGATTTCGTTCCACATTGTCTGGAAGAAAGGGGATTTTTCGTTGAAACGCCAAAATATGAATCATTCAGGTAAGTCGAAGTAGCAATATTGTGCCTAAGATACTTTTGGTTCAATATTTTACACCCTTTCATAATTTACCAACCTTTTTACAAACTCAAATTTCAATAGAAACAAAAAATATCATTTGACTCAATTAAGCAAAAAGGTTTTTTCTCCTGGCTTCGCGAGATGCTGGAAAAGCGAGAAAATGAAGCAAAAGGCGTCGAGGAATGGAATAAGGTACCCAAACTCTAGAGAAGCTCCTTCACTTCTTAGTATGTTTGTTTTCCTTCATTCAGTGTAATTTTCGAAAGAGCCAACACATGGCTTAGGAACAACCCTGAGTGGAAGGTCATCTCCTGTGAATCTTCCGAGTCGAAGCTGAAATCATCCGGAACAGCCAAGGCGAACACATCGAAATCAACGTACACTGTGGACGCCCAAAAAAATACATTTTATATCCGATACTTCAGGTAACCTGACCAGCTGTATTTCTTCTTTGAGTCTTTTGTGGACATCATTTAGTCCTGTTGAAGGACCACTGTGGTCTCTTTCTAGATTTCAGGTAACATCTAGCAAGGTCGGACCTTTTGCCGGCTAACTTGATACCGATGCCAGTATATAACACCCTGCAGGAAGTTCAATGAATTCTGCCATTTGCGAGGATATCAGTAAATTCTGCCCCAATGTAAGTCAATG